>JAODUO010002119.1:5000-12500 GCA_025642075.2 Ridgeia piscesae
GTATATAATGAAAACATATTCATTTGTACAAACAAGTAAAACATACTGGACATTTTAAAACTTGGGACGAGGTACGCAGATCGATTAGCACAACAACGAAGCAGCGACAATAGCTAGCCTCTATAGCTCAGTGGTAGAGCACTGGTCTCGTAAACCAGGGGTCGTGAGTTCAAACCTCACTGGGGGCTAATCATTAATTTATTTTTTATATGAATACTTCATATTCGGGACGTAAACATTGATTGCAATTTATGTGGTAGTCAATTCAATGATTGTCTGTGTAAGAACGCAACATCTACATGAATCTATACAGTTTGTTTCTACTACTTAATTTCTTATACATACAATCCACCCTGATGTTATCCCAGTTACCTCGCAAATACAAATACATATTGCAGCTTGTGTGTGTACATTTAGTGATATGATGTATCTGCATTCCTCTTGGCTGTGCAAACTACGCCGTAAGCACTGTATATATTCACGGTTGAATGCACAACTTTCGTGCCTCGTCAACTGTAAATGAAATATACACAAAGAGATTGTCCATTTCCAACCTATGCCGTAGATGAACTTCCAAACGAACAGAGAAATGGTTTCATGTTCTCGTGCTACAGGCGAACATAAAGAGAATGTCATTGTGTATGAGCAACTAACCAGTTTACACAGGCACAATACATGAACAGTTTAAACTTGAATCGAACACGCCGACAAATACGTTCAACTTACACACGCACGCACGCACGCACGCACGCACGCACGCACGCACGCACGCACGCACGCACGCACGCACGCACGCACGCACGCATATACCCCAACCAACCCCGCAACCGTCAAGCCCCACTCACACACTAGACCCTAAACCGTACACGTGTACAGTTGTTTGGAATCTCAGTAATACACCTAACACTAATAAAAATAATAGTTTCTCATCAACGTGTCTGTTTTACAGCGGACGTTTACATTCTGGGACGTGGAGCCACAGCTGTCGTATGTGGCGTGCGTCCGAGTTCGTTCCGGAAATACGTCAGACCCTTACATTTGGATAAGGAAGGACGTACAGATGTCAAAACGTAGGTCTCTGTACAGATGTCAAAACGTAGGTCTCTGTAAAGTTGTCTTCTGCTGCGTGTTGTTCCTGCGACATTTGTCTTTCATGTCCCCTACCGAGTGCCTAGACAGAATGGGAGGGCAGGGGGGGGGCTGTGGCGGGGGTTGTGGCGGGGGGCGCGTGGTGGCAGCCACACCGTTATGCGACCCAGTAAAACAACAGCAGGTCATATTTTCCAGCATCATCTCTTTGTTCTGTGTAACTGCGTGATCATTACCACCGGAGTTTCTCATAATCATACTTAAAATATGCGCCCATTATCGGCAGCGGCGTCGTCGTCGTTACCATCACCGTAATCATCATCATCATCATCGCCATCATCATCACTACCACCATCGTAGTCGTCGTCGTCATTATCAGTACTGTTATAAAAAAATTGTTATAATTAGAATTATACTAATTATTATTCTGGTTAGTCGTTTTTGTAATGTACAATTTTTGTTTTAAAGTTAAAATGTGAAGGTAGCAGCAGTCATGTAGGGTGCCGTTGTGACTGTTGCAGCAGAGCGACCTCCGCAGATTAAAAGGAGCCCTCGATCGAACATGTACTTCGAAAGCGGATATCCGATTGCATTATCGTGTGACGCCACTGGACTTCCGCCACCGAGGTCCGTGTCCACACTCCATTGTTGTGGTCCGTGTCCACACTCCATTGTTGTGGTCCATGGTCCTCAGCCGTCTGTTGAAGACCACTGCGTATTGCAGATAATTGTGAAATATTTGCAGAACCGTCGTAACGCAATTGAGCCAAGTTCCAATACTTACAATTACAAATAATGATGAAGACGATTAGTAAACAAATGGCCACGGCTGTATCTCGGTGACAAATTGTTGTAATCACAGAAAAAGAAGTTACGTTTGCAGAAAGTAATGCATAAGTCAGATTTTTCTTAATGCGCACACACCTGCGCTGTTGAAATTGTCAAAACAAAACGTTCCCCCAAACCCCCAGTGCGAATATAATGCATGAAAAGAATGCCTGCCAATAACGTATCCACTTTGGTCACTGTCACGTGTTCGTACAGAGTGACGTGGTACAAGGACGGTCACGTGGTGGTCACTGACACTGGCCGTAGAACAAAGGGTAACGGCACCTTGGAGATTGACGCAGGCAGCGAGTCTGATGCCGGCCACTATCACTGCACGGCTGAGAACAGCGCGGGACGAGCCGTGTCTGCTCCGGCGATACTTCAGGAGTCAGGTGAGTCATTGTGGCAATAGTTATAACAGTAGTAGTAGTAGTAGTAGTAGTAGTAGTAGTAGTAGTAGTAGTAGTAGTAGGTAGTGGTAGTGGTAGTAGTAGTAGTAGTAGTAGTAGTAGTAGTAGTAGCAGTAGTAGAGTAGTAGTAGTAGTAATAGTAGTAGTAGTAGTAGTAGTAGTAGTAGTAGTAGTAGTAATAGTAGTAGTAGTAGTAGTAGAGTAGTAGTAGTAATAGTATAGTAGTAGTAGTAGTAATAGTAGTAGTAGTAGTAGTAGTAGTATAGTAATGTAGTAGTAGTAGTAGTAGTAATAGTAGATAGTAGTAGTAGTAGTAGTAGTATAGTAGTAGTAGTAGTAGTAATAGTAGTAGTAGTAATAGTAATAGTAGTAGTAGTAGTAGTAGGAACTAGCAGCAGCAACTCGGGAGTAAAATCGCACAGGATTATTCTGCACGCGACCTAGAAAATAATCATGTAACCAATGTCCTCTGAACTTTCAATGTTTTGCAGATATGTTGTATTCAGACATATTTTAGGTCTACCATCGCTTTACGTCGACATATACGAAACATTTCAACATGTCTATAGACTTAGAAATTAACAACGGTATCAGCCGGTATGGTTACATAAGAAGCGTAATTGTTATTGCAACTTGCACAGCCTTATAGCTTGGCTCCTTAGTTGAACATCTGATCGTCATCTTCCGGTTTCCGCAGTGCTGCACAGTTTCCCGCCGGACGAACAGGTGCAGAAGCACATTGTGACACTGGGAGAGAGCGTCAGTGTGCGGTGTCGCGTACCCCATAGTGTACCATCACCTAAGGTCACGTGGATGAGAATCAGGTCGGATGACCCAGTACCACGGCCGGTGGCGCTCAGCGAGCGAATCATCAAGGCTGAAGACGGTAGGTGGCATCACAGAAAACCAAGCAGTTCAGGGTTGACATAATAAACTGATGACTTCACAAATAAACATCTCTAGAGCAGGTCGCATCCAAGTGCAAGTGTATATATTTGAATTTAATAAAATCAGACTAATATGTAGATCGCCAAGAATATTGTTGACAAATCAGTTGATAGGACAAGCACCTTGTGCAGTAAGATGCAATTAAAACGTATTTGTTGTTTTGTTGATCATAAAATGGGCGTACATGATGATATAGCGCAAATTAGAAAAGCGCAGTCTTTGTGATTTTCGTAGCTGTTTATTTTTGTTGCAGATTCTTTGATCTTCGTCTCGACCGTGAAGGAAGATGAAAGCACGTATTGTTGTGAAGTGCGCAACTCATACATTGACATGAATGTGTATGGTAGTCACTGGTCACTCGCCTTCTCCCCAAGTGAGTATTGACATTCTCTCACAATGTTAACAATTACCTGGCATAACTATTGTATTATAAGTTATGTTTTCTACACGCGATAACGGCTAGGAATGTGAGAATACACGACCTAACGGCGCATGAACGAAATAATCGACGTGAAGATGATATTATTTATTATTATAGGTCGTAATTTTACTATCGGTAACTAATGGAACCTCTCTATTAAGACACCCTCTGAACTAGTCACAGTTACTCGTATGACGAGGCGACCACATTTATAGAGGGACAACGAACTACCGCAATCGTATAATCTCTGCCCTCAACTGCTCCTAAATTCATGTGCTTTCTATCAACCGACCATGCCCCCAGCTTCACTCCCGAGTCCCTCTCTTCCCTCCTCGCTCATGACACCATTAATTCCCTCTTTATGCTGTATATCAGCTTATCCATCAGATCATCATTCTACCTCAGTAATCCTGTCTGTCTATGACAGTTATTTGTGTATACAGGCGTAGATATGCGTTTTCGTGATTCCGATACCGTCACAACTGTTACAGAACGACGTATCATCGATACAGCAATACCAGATTACCAATACCGATGTATAGTATTAATAGATTTAACGCGACAGCTCGGTGACGCGATGTTGATATGTTTTTTTTACTGTCGCCGACAAAATCAACAGTTTTCAAACGGTGTTTAGACTGTGTCGTTAGAATGTTGACATTGCGCGCCGATATGGTTGCAATTGAGCGGCTAAAGTGGCATATGTAGTACGCTGCAATGCCCGCTAATTGGAAAGCACGCCCGCTAGCTGTATTCAGTTCGAGTGATACGCGGGCAAAACACTCACTCGTCATATGGATTTGAATACTCAAAGACATGCTGGCGCCTCGATAATTAACTGCCTCGGGCATCATAAATACGTAAACATAGTAAAAATGCGCATGTTGACACGTCCCGTGTGAAAGGTTACCACACATATCTAGTGGCATATATATCGTGATCCAGATTGTTGATAATAAAGAAATACCTTCATGGTCGAATATATTTGCGTCGTAACATAATATTTCACAGGTACGATATGACAATAATACTTATGTGTTCTATGATATTGCACATAGTGATTAACTAAAACCTAATTATAATAAAACATAACTTCAATGTACATTTATCAATCAACAAGACCGCTTTGCTGATAATCTAAATGTTATGCAAATTGCGGAAATAAACTAAAACAATCACACACAAATTACGACACCTGATATTCTGTAAAGAGAACACCTGAAAATAGAGTGCGACAAACATTACAAGGTTGACATACTACATTACATGTGTCTTTGTTTTCATATATGTCACAATCACCTGTCGTAGAGATTATCGCACAATCATTTGTTCTCTCTCAGGTGTGACGGACTTCCGTTTTCCACTCGTTTTCCTTCGCCGTAGTCCGGAGACGGTCCCTGGCGCTGTTGGCGAACTGGTGACTATGGAGTGTGTGTTCGGCGGCCGGTTAGTTGGCTTGTGTGGCTTCGTAGTTTCATTCGTTAATTACTTCGCTATTTCTAACACTTCACTCACTACGTTGGAGGTGCAGTGTCTGCCAAAATAGGTTAATTAAGCCAGTAACGACGTTCGTAATTTTGACATAATTATCGCAGAATCCAGTTCTTAGGAGAGTGCTCAAAGCGTTTCACACGCTTTCCGTGGTTTCTCTGTGAAGTATTCCGTCACGCAACCCAATATCTATCGCAAATGAATGACCTGGCGCAATGTTACTAGAGCTCACCGAACTTGTCCACACGAGCCCATGATTCGAACCGGAATTTCACGACAGATCATCCGATGCCCCACTCACTGAGCCAATGCGTACCACTTTTTTGCTGTATAAAATTCATAATGTTTTGTTCTTTAACAGACCTCAGCCGTCGATCACGTGGTACAGGAATGACGCCACGCCCGGCAGCCGCCACGACAGTGTTCCGCTGGCCACTGGATATCGGCTGACGTTGCACGCGGCAAAGGTTACGGATAGTGGGGTGTACAGGTGTGTGGCGACACAGAGCGGCGGCAGTCACCCTCGGACACTCGAGTTCAACGTGTTCATCCGAGGTGTGTTGGCCAGAGCAACCATTACAACCGTAGTCTCGCTTAACCGACTGTCGGTCGGCTGCGGAACTACGCCGAGAAGACAGTCTGGTGACTTTGCCGGCTTTTGAATATTATCCGTGTGGAGCTGCCACCTCACGGATACTGGTTAATCCTGTCGTAATTCCTATTTTATAAACAACTGCAATTTTTTTAAATAAAATTTTGTGTTAATATTCGTTCAAGGTTGAATACTTTTCATAGGATATCATTATCTTGTAAAAGCATATCGATGTTTTAATTTTATTTCATAGTTGGCCTGAGAGCCAATCAGCGTCTCTACCCTAATCTGGGGTAAGGCCGCCCTGGCGGTTACAACGGCAGCCCACTTTCTCTAGTTTCTAGTGTCTATCTTCTCTTATCTATTTTTACTTTATTTTCTATTTTCTACTTTCTATTTCCTTGTTTATGTTTGTGTCCAGGAGGGTTCTGTTAACTGACTGGTTTGTATAATTATATTGTGGTTACAATGTTATGATCTTATAAGGTCTTATTGAACTATTCAGTCTTTTTCAGAACATTTACGCTACGCCGACCTTTCTAAGCTGGCACTGAGGATGGTCAATGCCAGTGTGCTTGACGTCCTCAGTGGTTCATTTACGTCCAAAATAATAATAGGAATACAGCTTTATTTGCCATGCAAGTTCATTTAATGTCAAATAGGAATGTCTTCTGGCGTTTGAGTCATATACCGATATATATATATATATATATATATATATATATATATATATATATATATATATATATATATATATATATATATATATATATATATACATATAATTATTCAATATATTTAAATATTATAGTATTTTGATCTAATAAATAAATAATATCTCTAAGATGTCCTTTAAAATGATAAATTACATATTTAAAAATAGTTATGTTAAATAGTAAATAAATATTACAATATGTCTAAATGTCATTTATAATGAAATGTAATTAAAATTATGTTGTTAAGCTAAAATTTCATAAATTGAAATGTAATAAAATAAAAAGGACGCTACTCATATTATCTGTCATTTCGTACATATAAATGACACAACCACGATAGAATCATTGTTTTACAATATGTTTATGCAATCTATTACCAGACTAATAACTTCTATTCAATTGTGTCGACATATCGGCGTGAGATCACCAAGCGGCGTTTATTTGCAGAAACACTGCAGTGGGTCGAGAAGCCGAAATCGAAGAATGCCACAGTCGGAGACAACGTCACGTTCTCCTGTTTGGCAACCGGAAGTCCCGCGCTCATTGTCACGTGGTTCCTGAACGGAGTACATATTACAGGTAATCCCTCTCAAATAATGGTCTCGGGCCATATTTTTTATGTGTGTACATGTACGCCGAAATTACTTTTCAACATGCATTTTCGGCGGTTCCATGGTCCAACGACGACTTTTACCAGTCCCAGTTTATGACTACGGCAAACGATTTTGTTTGTTGCACCTCTGAGCTGGAATTTTCAAGGATACAGGCGCTATAGAAGTGTTAACATTATTACCAATATTATCACATAATGGTATGGTCAAGCAAATAGAAATACGTTGAAGTCTAATTCAAAATACAGCAGGTTCGAGAAGTGAGCAGGGATGCAGGGACGGTCATATCGGGGTTTGAAATGAGATTTGGAAGACTCATTTGAGAGATGCGGTGGTTGGATTTGGGCAATTTCGTTCACCGCACATTGCTCCAGTTCACCCAGCCACATGACAG
>JAODUO010002119.1:17500-35000 GCA_025642075.2 Ridgeia piscesae
CGCACGCACGCACGCACGCACGCACGCACGCACGCACGCACGCACGCACGCACACGCACACGCACACGCGACACGCTCACACACACACGCACACGCACGCGCACGCGCACGCGCACACATACACATACATACATTGTTGCGCATACACATGATGATGTATACACACATTTAGTGAAATGTAATTTTATTAAATAACACATAAGAAATCGTTAAACTAGTCAATATCAACAGAGACCTGGCAAATTTTAATGGCTACTGGGCGCAACATTTGTACTAAAGCTAAATCTTGTCAAAGAATATCTGTATGCTGGAAGCGTTTGAAGTAGTGTTGTTTGAAAACATCCCGTTAAATGTGATGATTAAATGGTGTTTTAATTTCAATTTAACTATCTTGTTCTTAAAAATATTATTCTTACTATACAGGAGGTCACTGTGCTGGAACTTCTTAAGATGGGGCTGCAGGTGTGTCGGGGCATGGTGTACCTGTCAGCCATGCGCTTTGTACATCGCGACCTCGCTGCCAGAAATTGCATGTACGTTGACAACACAATAATTATTGTGTATAAGTGTACTGCATTTCATTACAATCACATTTTAGGCTAAACACTTAACGTCGGTTTGTTCAAACGTCGCTATATTAATACCATTAATAAAAATATTACTACTACTACTACTACTACTACTACTACTACTACTACTACTACTACTACTACTACTACTACTACTACTACTACTACTACTACTACTACTACTACTACTACTACTACTACTACTACTACTACTACTACTACTACTACTACTACTACTACTACTACTATCTATACTACTACTCACTATACTTACTACTACTACTAGTTTTGTTATCTAGTAACTACCATACGATACCGAACGACCAAACTATATTGTGACCCCTACTTCTTCGGGTAGACGAGCACGGGACGTAAACCACTTCGGCCTCTCTAACTCTCAGTCACTACTACTATTAGGAAACCCAGCACTTCCACCGCTATGGCGCCAATTCGAGACAAAGCTTCACTTCTATGAGTGACTTAATAGTAAGGCACTCTTGTACTCAAGCATACTATTTTAAACCCTTGCTACAAAATTTAAAACAGACACTACTACTACTACTACTACTACTACTATTGTGACTACTACTGTTTCTACTGATACTATTACTACTACTACTACTACTACTACTACTACTACTACTACTACTACTACTACTACTACTACTACTACTACTACTACTACTACTACTACTACTACTACTACTACTACTACTACTACTACTACTACTACTACAACTAATAATAATAATAATAATAATAATAATAATAATAATAATGTTCTTGCGGATTCCACTCCAGCGTTTGTCCCGTGTCATTTGTGTTTATCATCTTTGTAAACTGGTGCCGGATACGATACACGGAGACGATGCCAACAGATATTGTGACCCCTGATTCTTCTTGGCCAGGGTAGACGAGCACGGGACGGTGAAAGTGGCCGACTTCGGCCTGTCTCGTGAACTCTTCAGTCGGGACTACTACCGTATTGGAGAGGGCAACCCAGCACTTCCGATCCGCTGGATGGCGCCGGAATGTCTGGAGACAAAAGTCTTCACTTCTATGAGTGACGTCGTAAGTAGTGAAGGCAGCTCTTGTACGTCAATGCATGACATCTTAAATGCCTTGTCGCTGACAAAAGCTTATAACAGACATATAAAAAGACATACAGCATAGATTCCACACTCAATGCGCCAACGTTTCAAAACAAAACGGCATGATCATATCTGTGGAAAGCTGTTACGAAAATAATATTAATATTCAGTCCAGAAGAGAGCGGTGACGGCGTGGCTTTGATCAATACCCCTGCCGCAAGTGCTTGTGTAGTTAGAGGGAGATACGTTTTGTTTTACACCTCGGCCCATAAGACATCTAATGTTAAAATTTCCAAGCTGAAACACACGACACACAAGCTCACACACACGGCACACACGCTCAAACACGCACACGTGCACAAACACACCACACACACACGGCACACACGCTCAAACACGCACACACGCACAGATACAAGCACACACACACGCACGCACGCACGCACAACACACACACACACACACCACACACACACACACACACACACACACACCACACCATCACACTACACTCGCACACATCACACTCACACTCACACTCACACTCACACTCACACTCACAAAGTGTCTTCATTGTTGTGTAGTTCTTTCGATATGTCCGATTGGTTCTGGAAAAGCCTTAGGCCAAATTTGTGAATGTATCCGATGTACCGCCCCTGTTTTCTTTATCAGTCATGGTTCTAAAAATCGTTACAGATGCATGGGCACCCTCGAAAAACCTCTTCCTTCACCTTTCTTGTAAACCCCATGGAAATATCCGACACTCCCTCAAAGGCTTATGATATGCTCCAATTTTAAACTATAGTCACGCACTTGTTTTCACGCTCAACAGATGGCCACTGTTTTTACAACGCAGACCCCTTTTTGATCTTATGTTTGGGGAAGTTTATCGACATTACGGTCCAACAGAAAGTTTGAAAAAAAAACTTGAAAATGAAACCAGCTATCCAATTCCAAACGACACATTATTTGAAATAAAACGTCTGGCTGGTTTATTACGTTCATGTATGATTCTTTATGGAAATGACGCCCCACAGTTACTGCAGCCAACGCCTGGTGCCACCATGCTGAATCAGTGTTCGTTATATCACAACCGAAACGTTATACACATTTGCACAATTATATCGCACAACCACGTGAATGGTTCCATTTCAAGAACTGGAATAACGTTTGGGCAAACAATAGCGTTTCGGCATGCATTATTGAGATAACAATTCCAAGTAATATTACACCCAAACGACAGAACACACCGCGCTGAACACAATGATTGTTTTGACATTTTCCCCAAACAAACATTTTAAGAGTCACGAGATAACAAGTAGAATTGAGGAGATACGCCATAGGAGAAAAAAAGCGACACTTGAGAGCCATTTCCGAGAATTGACGCGCCACCTAGTGAGCATCGTGTTTCAGGTGTGGTCGCAGGCAACGCCAACGATAGCTCGGCAATATGGCGTTCCGAGACCAGAGCTCGCGACGCATATAACATCTGACGCGGTACTTGCGTGCAGCGGACACGAAAGATTAATTGGTCTTCGCATGTTGGGCGCTTGTCCGATTGGACACACATTTGAAAGGAGTATGAAAATGTCGTCACTGGCACATATATTGCTGATTAAATTGACTAAGTCAAATACATCCAGCTGTTTTAAAACGCCTGCATTCATTCTGGTGGTACACATACACAGATATATATTTATATCAAATAGGCGTTTTTCTGTACCAAAAGTGTGCTCTGTGAAAACAAAAAGACAAAATATACTCTGACAACTACTTATACTTTAGCATAAGTATACGTATTCTCATTGCCCAAAACATGTCAGCTCTCTACCTGATCAATTGCCTCATCTACTGCATTACTGCTCTCATTTACCAGAAAGCGTTTTCAAATAAAACGATTTTCTAGGAACTATGCTATTATCAAGAGTATCATATATATTACATCTGATTGAGCCTAATGTCTGTTATCTAGAGTAACAGGTCGATTACATCTGTTTGAGCCTAATGTCTGTTATCAAGAGTAACAGGTCTATCACGTCTGTTTGACAAATCAAGAGTAACAGGTCTATCACGTCTGTTTGAGCCTAATGTCTATTATCAAGAGTAACAGGTCTATCACGTCTGTTTGAGCCTAATGTCTATTATCAAGAGTAACAGGTCTATCACGTCTGTTTGAGCCTAATGTCTATTATCAAGAGTAACAGGTCTATCATGTCTGTTTGAGCCCAATGGCTATTATCAAGAGTAACAGGTCTATAACGTCTGTTTGAGCCTAATGGCTATTATCAAGAGTAACATGTCTATCACATCTGTTTGAGCCTAATGTCTATTATCAAGAGTAACAGGTCTATCACGTCTGTTTGAGCCTAATGTCTATTATCAAGAGTAACAGGTCTATCACGTCTGTTTGAGCCTAATGTCTATTATCAAGAGTAACAGGTCTATCACGTCTGTTTGAGCCTAATGTCTATTATCAAGAGTAACAGGTCTATCACGTCTGTTTGAGCCTAATGTCTATTATCAAGAGTAACAGGTCTATCACATCTGTTTGAGCCTAATGTCTATTATCAAGAGTAACAGGTCTATCACGTCTGTTTGAGCCTAATTTCTGCGTGTGTGCGTGTGTTGTATTTGCAGTGGTCGTTTGGGGTGTTGATATGGGAGTTGCTGACGCGAGGAGCCGTGCCCTACGAGGACACGGAGAACTGGGCGGTGCCCGCCTACATCCGCGGAGGCAAGTCGCTGGCCCAGCCGCCCTACTGTCCGGACAGCGTGTGAGTAGTGCACGGGTCGACACTGGCACCACCGAGAGGCGCACACACTCTCGCACCAGCACGAACACAACCGAGAATAAAACCAACACTCACGAACACGCATACATTCGTAATTATTTTTCCATGATACATAAATGCATGCAGGACAAAGTTACACGCTCGCGCACACGCATACGCACAGACACCGACGTCGTTACAGACATACGCGCGCACCCACGCACACACACACACGCCTGCATGCACACACACGCACACGCACGCACGCACGCACGCACACACACACACCATACACACACACACACACGACGCGCACGCGCACGCCGCACGACACACACACACACACACACACACACACACAGTAACTTCGTTGTGCGACGCGCCGACTCTTTCGATGTTCATTCCTTTCCGTAAACAATTGTAGTTTCATCTGCTGATTGACTTATTGTAATTGTAATGTAAGTTTACTTTCTTACGTGTTTCCATTAGCAACGCCTTTGCGTAGTGCATTTTATCTTGCCGAAAGAAGTTAATATTGAGCAATTCACCAGGTGGCGCCACCGGAAACGAGGCATTCCGTATAGGTCCGTGGGAAACTAACGCGTTACTCAAATTTTGTCCTCCCTTGGTCCCCCGTCCAATATCATTGACAAAGACAAAATAATACGATGCCATTTACATTTTACCAGACACAAACCCTGTATCACAACTCACGATTTGCTTTCAGGTACCAGATTATTCAGTGCTGCTGGAAGCGAGGTCCACACGAGCGACCTTTGTTCGCGAGACTCGCCGAGGATCTCGATCGCGTCATCAACATGGCGGCTGAGCGCCCGAAGGGACAGCGAACTCTTTCGCTTTATGTAAATCTCACGACAACTGTTTTGACAGACTACCACCAGACGACGTGACTGGATGTTGCTGGATACTTTTCATGCCTATGCTCTCTTTATTCGCTGCCGTCTCGTATGGAGAATGACTGTCTTCCGGTATGCCACTGAGACACGTGACCGGAAGTACACGCGCGCCGTCCATTCATTGGCTGGTAGTGATGACTAGGAATGGGGATGAGCGCGGGAATACTGTACTTGAAATGGACACATCGATGAATGACACCTCCGTGGACCAGGACCCAAATTGATTTTACTGTATCATAATTGTGACAATATAATGGCGCAGTTGCTACAGCTTCGGACGCTCGACGAAGACAACCCAAGGTCGAATCTTGTGAAAGTTCGTTCACTGTACGCTGCTCCTGTACATTCAGCTCTATGAAAGAGCACCTGGCTGCAGACATTGGTGGCTACTTGTATTGATTGGTATTCGCGCATTAATTGCAGCATGGCTGGATGCTTCCAGAGACGTCGATATCGAATAGTTTTGCCAGGGTGTTAAATGAAAAGCGCTTTGAGCAATCCTGAGGATGTGATATTGCGCTATATAATAATTTACCTTTTAGTCACGTGTATAATTGTAAGCGCACGTCGTACCTGCTTGCATCGTTTACTTTCCCTTACAAGGGATACTATTTTTGTAAATACAATGCAACAACAGTAAAACATACAATACAATCAAAGTATGATGTCATACGACGCCACCACCTTCGCAAGATAACGTCATACTAATATCAGCATAACGTGTAATACAGTTCCACTGGCGTGTTCTCTCATGCGGTGCCACCAACTACTACGTGTGGTATCGCACGCAATGTGGTGTGTGTGTGTGTGTGTGTGTGTGTGTGTGTGTGTGTGTGTGTGTGTGTGTGTGTGTGTGTGTGTGTGTGTGTGTGTGTGTGTGTTGTTTGTGTGTGTTGTGTGTGTGTGTGTGTGTGTGTGTGTGTGTGTGTGTGTGTGTGTGTGTGTGTGTGTGTGTGTGTGTGTGTGTGTGTGTGTGTGTGTGTGTGTGTGTGTGTGATGTGTGTGTGTGTGTGATAGATGTGTGTGCATGGGTATATTATATATATATATATATATATATATATATATATATATATATATAGACTTGTATACGTGCATGTAATTTAAATTTTCCAAATTTTACCCGTATTTAACTGTCGGTATTTGGCAGATGTCATTTTCTCCCCTCGCCCACCCACCAGTAAAATAGCAGCAAGCGACATTTACGGTATAGCACTTACATTTTCCAGGCGTTATAAACGTTACGATTGACGTTTTTGCGCATGCGCGATATATGTGAAATCACAAACGTGCAGCGAAAAGACAAAGCATTTATGGTATAAACACTACGGGTTGTTCGTTAGGATGTATATAACCTCTCAGCAAAGTTATTTGTCGCAAATTAACACGAGGCAAACAAGTTTTGAAGCATTATTTGATAGGAAGCGTAAATCACGTGACCGTAGTGCGCCATAATCCGTGACAGTGATTTATAAATGCGTAATATTTTATTGCATTGAACGACATTTAAAAAACTCTTCACAGTAAACATCACAGGAGAGTTAACAAACAGCTCTTGGCATTTATACCGAAGATGCTTTGTTGTTTCGCTGGACATTGATGATTTTACGTTTATTGCGCATGCGCAGAAACGTCAATCGGAACGTTTTTAACGACCGGATAAATGTAAGCGCGACAACGGCACGGCGGTGCGAAAACAATCCAACAGCCCCCCCTCCCTCGAAGGGATCTGTATGTAAGTAATATTAAAGTTGTTTGTATGAAAATTGCTCTGATGAGCTAATGCTATGCAGTTCCACATGTGAACCAACATATACAAAGCTTCTTGTATTTTGTACCTTGTTTGCATGACATGAGCTGGTAATGCTGTAAATATTTACTTATATTACTGTTTTTACTTGCGAATGTTAGGGTCGATGTTGTATTGATGCACTATAGAGCTGGCGGCACACGTGCAATTTTGCAACGTTGGGATCAATAAAGTTGTATTGTATTGCACTGTAATGCATTTGGCAGCAATAAACCAAAAAGTTGAAAAAGTCTAATTGCCTGCCTACGCGACACTGTAGGCAGCGACAACATATCGTCGCCGCAAGGGAACTGCGATTAATTACTTGTGAGTGATACAGAGCATTTCTGCTCGACATGCACCACTCACTACCTGTGAAGTAAGATGATTCGTCATCTCATTTACTTAATCTACCCCGTAACAATCTGTTTCCACCTGTGCATGTGTTTTACTGCCATTTGTGACTCGTAGAAGTAAAGTGCATTTCTTGGTGTTGTCTTGCCAATGCTTTGTCCGCACGCGTCTCCATTTCTCTCTTCTCATGCCTTGGAGGATGGTTTTTGCCAAGCCATTAGATCAAGTTACCAGCGGCGTAGCCGGTGTTTTGTATTGCAGTTTACAATAAACTACTGCACTGCATGATTCCGTCGCAATGATGCGTTTCTCGGTTTCTCAATCCGAAATTAACGACGACATGACAACTCAGTTTTACTAACCACTGTAGCTGACAATACTCAATTCCAATGTCAAGGTAATTTAATTTCAATGGATCCGAGACATTGCGAAGTTCACAGAAGACACTAACAAGAATACAGACCTTCGTCAACAAATGCCTTCGCAGAATCTTACACCTGAAGTGGACAGACAAGGTATCCAACAAAATGACCAAGCAACTACCCATAGAAAATGAAATAAAGAAGAGAAAATGGAGGTGGATAGGACACGCACCCAGGAAACCTCCAGAAACCATCACACGTCAAGCCATCACATGGAACCCCCAGGGAAGAGGCGAAGAGGTAGGCCACGAAACACCTGGCAAGGAGATACAGAGAGACAGAAACAAAAGAGATGGGATACACCAGGAAGGAGACGGAGAGGGTGGCCACGGACAGAAAACTGTGGCGTTTCTTGGTCGATGATCTCTGCTCCCAGCGAGCAAACAGGCATAAGTAAGTAAGTAGCTGATAGTTAATAAAACATCCACAGAAATCGACTAACTAACACAAGAAGGACACAATACCAGAGACACAGGAACACATGCACAAACCCTACCATATTCACCTAACGCACAGTGGTGCCATGAAACGAACTACACTACACACTTCATCACGATAGTTAGGAAGCTTTTTAAGTAAACGGCATGTAACGAATAACATTTTAAATAAAGTACTATTACTTGTAGCGAATCATTTAAGCTAATGTAATGATACTTTTACACCTTTAGTTTCGTTTACTCCGTGAACTAATATTCGTTACAATATTCCCAGTGTCGAAATATATTAATATTATACAATCATGGCGAATAACACTCGTCGCAATCGTACCTGCATACAAGGTCGTTATATTAATTCAATGTATGTTGTAGGGTTAAAGTTTATGTAGAATAATGTGGCTATTTTGTCTCGCATTTGTGTGCCCGTTGTAAATGTTGAAACAAAACATTGAATTGTACGTTTACTCTTACTTTAAGTACTTTTGAAAGGTATTTTAACTTTTTACTTAAGTAATTTTGCAACATACTTTAATGTATGTAGTTTTGAGGTGAGGTACTTGTACTGTCAGTGGCGCAGCCAGAAGGGGAAAGGGGGCCATGGCATTCGGGGAAGATAGGCGGATGTAGAGGTTTGAAATTGGTGGTGTATCAAATTTGAAAAACAAGCGGAAATATTGATTGATAAGTATTATTCTTGTGTTAAGGTTATTCATAAAGTGGTACTGGACATATATTGAGTAGTAGTTTTGGTTAAAGTTTGTTAGTTAACAGTATTTTTGAACAGATTAGTATAGTGGGTGATAATAGGGTAATCTAGGCTTCGACAAATTGTAAACAAGATTGAGCAAATCTCTTTATTTGATATAGTATATAAGAGATAAAGCAATAAGAGTAACAACTACATATGTAAGATAAAACTGTGAATAGGTATCATTGTTATTAAAAATAAACAAGCGTTTTAGTAGGAAACCCTTGTTTGTTTATATAGGTAGTGTCCAACGTTTCCGCTAGGGAACGGTACCAGTACAGACTAAACTTATTGTTCATGGTAGCATAGGTAGTAAGTTGTTTATAACATAAAGTGTGCTGCAGTTGCTGTACACAATAAACAAACAGTCTTTCTAAAGACTAAGTTGGTTTAAACTAAGAGTTGATTTTAACAAATCGTAATATGGCACCTGGCAAGCGGCAAGTGAAGGCAAGGAGGCACTTGGTGTGTAACCACTGCCACAGCTTGGTGGATTTTGCCGTATCGGGGTGCGGAAAAACTTGGTCAGAGACAACGGAGGAAGGGTTTACGTTCCAATGTTTAGGGTGTTGGAACGTGGACTGTCTGACAGCAGAGTTAGCCAGGCTAACGGATATTGTGAAGGGGATGCAGAGTGGAGGGAGGGTGATTGCAAGGACAACAAATGGAGAAAGAACAACAGGAAACATGACATGCAGGAAGGTGAAAGGGGAGAAAGTGACAGTAGAGAAGGAGGGAGGGACAAGGGGACAGGATATGAGAGAAGTAGATGCGACAGGAGGTAAGACGAATGGAAGAAAGGAAGTGAGAGGTGATGTGACCAAACGGAAGTCAATAACAAGGACGATGACAGGAAGAAAAGAGAACCGGAAAGAAAGGAACAACAGAGAAAGCGGCAGGGGAAAAAGTCAGCAACCAGGGAGATGCAAAACGGAGGAGCTACTCTGAAGCAGTGATCGAGGGGCATTGAGAACAGAAAGGGTATTTTTTTAATCCATTTTCGAAAGACAGACGGGAAAAGCAAAGGAAAAGACGTTTTTTTTGTCTTCCGGGGGCTGGGATAGAGCATGTGACTAAAAACGGGTGGAGAACGTTTTGGGGGATGGCCAAGGGGGGCCTATATTAGTACATGTAGGGATAAAACAATGCAGACAGGGATGGAAAAACCCAAAGGATAGAAAAAGAATAAAAGAGAGTTGGTAGAAAAATGAAAAAGAGATTTGGGAACCCAGATAAATACTCTCAGGAATCTTGCCAGTGATGAGGGGGGGGAGAAATTTAGAAATTGAAAGGATGGAAATTTAAACCCACTATTAGAAAGATGTGTGAAGAAGAAGGATTTGTAGATTTGTGGGGAATTTTTTTTGGGAAAGAAGACATGTTTAAGAGATGGCCTCCATCTAAGCGGAAAGGGGGCAGCAGTGTTTCCGAGAACCTTCTTCGATCGATGAATAATGGAACAGGTTGCAACTTTTTAAACTAGTTTCGCAGGGGGGATACACAGAGAAGCCAAATACTAGAGGCATAGATAAAGATAGCAAAAAACATCAGCAAAAACAGCCTGGAAAGCCCTAGGGAAATTTTGGGTTTTAAATGTGTTTGTTTAATGCAAGGAGCTAGTAACAAAGAAATGAACTAAACATTATGGTAGAAGATATTGTCCCTCATATAATAGGCATAACTGAATCTTGGGCCACCCCGATATATCAGATGCCGAATTAGGAATGACAGTGTATGTAATGTTTAGGAAAATAGATTGGGAAGAAGGGGAGGCGGAGTTATTTTAATATTAAAGAATCCATCCAAGCTTATGAAATAAAATTAGAAAAAGAAGCAGAATGTGAAGAAGCTGTCTGGTGTAACATAGTTACAGGAAACTCAACATTAACTGTTGGGTTAGTGTATCGGAGTCCAAAATAAGCATGGAAGAGAATGAAAAATACATAACGCTATCAAAGAAGTGAGTAAACGGGACTGTATTATTAGGGGGGATTTTAACCATGGGCATTACAGTGGACATCTCTACAGAGTACCGGGAGAGAGGATCAAGGGTTTTTAAATTCAGTACAAGATAGTTCCTTTCTCAACATGTGTTAGAAGCAACCAAGGCGAGAACTGTTAGACATAGTTTGAGTCACAGAAGGAATTTGTTGAATTGTAAGATATGTGAGCCACTGGGGTGTAGTGATCACAACCAGATACATTTTATCATCAAAGTAAAGGGAGAACGGAATAGAAAAAATAAGGTACGGGAAAAAAATTTCACAAAGGAAGATATAAGGACATGAGGGAATATTTAAAAAGATAGACTAAAACACCGAAGAATAAGACAGCAACAGAATGCTGGGAAAATTTTAAAAGTGAAATTGATTTCGTCATTGAAAAAATTTTTCTCTTGAAAAACAGGGGAAACGGTCAAAGAAGAAAAACTTATCGAAGGAAGCCATTGAAAAATCAAGTACAAGCAAATATGTGGAAGACATATAGACATACCGGGAAATGAAGAAGACTATAGCATTTATAAAGAAGCACTTAATCAAGCTACAGCTGAAATTAGAAATTCAAAGAAAGCTAGAACAAAAATAGCTTTTAATATAAAACATGACAGCAAGAGTTTTTATGCGTATGTTCGAAGTAAACAGAAAGTTCAGGATAAGGTCGGTCCTCTAGAAGGTAGATGGAAACATAATAAGAGGATTCTTAATGGCAGAAAACCTAAATGAGTACTTTAGTTCGGTGTTTACCAGGGAAGATATTATTATATTACCAGTACTTGAGACTAAGTTCGAAGGGAGAGGTTTGACTATTTAGGACAACTAATTGTAACCCAACAATGGGAGCTATGAAAATAAGAGATATGAAGGATAATAAATCACCTGAGTGGATGGGTTCCTCCCAAATTACTATTGGAAATTGTAGAACAAATCAGCATACCGCTTGCAACAGTGTTCAATTTGTCATTAGAGGAGGGAATAGTTCCGTTAGAATGGAAAGAAGCAAACATTATACCATTATTTAAAAAAGGTTCGAGAAACAAGTCAGAGAACTATAGACCAAATGAGTTTAACATCGGTGATTTGCAAACTATTAGAAAGACTAATTAAAGATCACCTGGTTGATTGTCTTGTTAAAAATAAATTGATAAACCCATCTCAACATGGGTTTTTAAAAGCGAGGTCATGCTTAACAAATATGTTATGTTTTTTGGAAGATGTCACAAAGTGGCTAGATGAGGGATCACCAGTAGATATAATTTACTTAGATTTTAAAAAAGCCTTTGACAAAATTTAATCCTATTTGAATTATGACACATTTCTTTGCGAAAGGGTACGACTGGGTAGGAAAATGTTACACAGGCATCATTATACACTCTGTTCGTTGTGAATATGTGAATCAGGCAGCCAGTTATTTGTCCTCCTTTTCCCACCATCGTAATTTCTTTCGGAATTTAACAAGATTTAACAAGATTTAACAAGATTGCCACCTAGAGATTCAACTCTAGATGGCAGGTGGACTAGGAAGCCATTTGGCTTATCGAGAGTCCAACCTATCTATCTAAGTATACCCCGCCCGTCTTAGGTATATGTCGATTTTATTTTTAAATATATTAACACTACTAGCACCTACACAATCAGCTGATAATATGTTCCATTCGTTTACTGTTCTTTGTGAAAATGAAAATTTTCTAATATCTAGTCTACACTGCTTCTTTGCTAATGTAACTCCATGTCCTCTAGTCCGTCTCTCTTCCTTGACTGTGAAAACAATATTTCTGTCAATATTTTCATATCCATTCAATATTTTAAACACCTCAATCTGATCTCCTCTCAATCTTCTGGTTTCTAGTGTTGTTAAACCACATTCTTTTAGACGCATTTCATAACTAATATTCCTGAGCTTTGGTATCTTCTGCAACATAAGAGGTGACAGAGCAATGAAACTTTCACAAATCTCGATGTACTCGATGGCTAATGGCTGTCAAGTATTCAAAATAATAGTTGCCCATTTACTAAGCTAAGCCAAATTGCATTTTGTTGTTGTTCCTTTCTTGGCTTCACTGTCGTCAGGATAAGTTGACCATGAATTCCGTTTCCATTGTCTTTTTTCTTCCTCTCATTTATCTCTCACTACGTTCTCTGTCCGCAGCTTCCAATTCCTTCTGTTGCTCTTTTTTCTCCATTCTTCTCTCACTCTTTCTAGGTCACTATTAATTAAATCCCCAATCGCAATTTCGGTCTTCCTCGCCTCCATTTTCCTTACAACTTTCTGGGCATCTACTCTCTGCCAGTTGTTCATCTCCAATTCTTCCCAACCCATGTACACCTCATCAATTTCTTCTTAACACTTTCCTTCACCCCAATCTCCACTCTCATTTCATCCATTCTTCTCTTGTCAGCTCTCTTAACGCCCAGGATTATTCCTACTAGGTTGCTTTTCGCAAACCTGGACATTCTCCTGTTGTTTCTCTGTTAGTGCCATCGTCTCTAGTGCATTCATGTATACCCGGGTAACACACGAGCTAATCACCTTTCCCTTAATTAAGTTTACGTGATATGCGTCTATCTCCCATCACCCCTTTGACTTTCCTCCAAGCGTTTGCACCGACATTTTGGTAATGGGCAGACCTAGTTATCTGCTCCTAACTAAAATAGCAGCAAGCGAAATTGACGGCGTTGCGTTGCGTTGCGGAATAATTCAACTGCACGCGTACCCACCCACCCTCTTCCGATGTCTCTGCTCGACCGCCACGCCGTCAGACAGCGGGGATGCCGAATTGGTGCTGGAGATTCTCATCTAAAACCCCCCTAAAAAGAAATTAGTTCCCGTATCACTGCATCTGAGTCTGCGCCTTGTCACTCTATGACTCAGGTAACCAGTTATAGGTCTTCAGTCCCCTATCCTCCTAAGTTTCCGGGATTGTGGTATGGCTCCCATGCCCTCCCCCGATTACATCACTGCGCGTTATGTCCGAATTGTCTTAGTGTGCGTCGTCTGACTGTTTGACATAATATCTTCATTTTGTCTGATGTATCGAGTGATTCTTTTCTGTATAATT
Organism: Ridgeia piscesae; assembly: GCA_025642075.2. Classification (NCBI taxonomy): domain Eukaryota; kingdom Metazoa; phylum Annelida; class Polychaeta; order Sabellida; family Siboglinidae; genus Ridgeia; species Ridgeia piscesae. Next base: position 31,655 of record JAODUO010002119.1, read on the forward strand.
TCCTCGTTGTATGAGATGTGCAAGCTCTTACTAATTTCTTATCTTTACCACTTGTGTTCTCCGTCGTATAATTTTGCTGTTAAGATTCATGACCCGGAAGCGTACAGAAAAATCAACATAAAGTTGAATGAGAAATGTTTAGGATGCTGACTAAGTTGGGAATGACACGACAGTGTGAACCAGGCTTCATATAGACAGGAAGTCGTCATCATCATGCTGTCGGTCGCGATGCGACAAACACTGCTTCCATCACTTGACTATTGCTCTCCATTTATCGCTCTGCCGTGAAAGTGATATCCATGAATCGGTCTTTATGTCTCTCAGCTTCAGGTTTCTCTTGATGGTACCCTTGAACCGGAGACGAGGGCGCCCTTTCCTTCTGTGACCAGAAGATAGTTGAGAGTAGAGAACCTGCTTTGGTAGCCTGTCTGGTGACATCCACATGATTAAGTTGGGAATGACACGGCAACGTGAACCATGCTTCATATAGACAGGAAGTGTTATGTGTGTGTGTGTGTGTGTGTGTGTGTGTGTGTGTGTGTGTGTGTGTGTGTGTGTGTGTGTGTGTGTGTGTGTGTGTGTGTGTGTGTGTGTGTGTGTGTGTGTGTGTGTGTGTGTGTGTGTGTGTGTGTGTGTGTGTGTGTGTGTGTGTGTGTGTGTGTGTGTGTGTGTGTGTGTGTGTGTGTGTGTGTGTGTGTGTGTGTGTGTGTGTGTGTGTGTGTGTGTGTGTGTGTGTGTGTGTGTGTGTGTGTGTGTGTGTGTGTGTGTGTGTGTGTGTGTGTGTGTGTGTGTGTGTGTTTGTGTGTGTTGTGTGTGTTTGTGTGTGTTGTGTGTGTTGTGTGTGTTTGTGTGTGTTTGTGTGTGTTTGTGTGTGTTGTGTGTGTGTGTTGTGTGTGTGTTTGTGTGTGTTTGTGTGTGTATTATTATTATGCGCACAATAGTATGCGCAGAATATGGTATGCTGAAAGGTTGGAAATTTATTTCTAAATCTACAAGGAATTACTGGAAATGCGTGCACATGGAATAATGTCAACGGCACACTGGTAATATTAATCAGGAATAAATAGTTCTGTCAACAAGTAAACAACTGGGCGTATTACACGTTAAGATATAATCTAAGACATAGCCGCACACCGCATAATCTCCGCAGAATGTTAAACTAGATTAATTGAATATGTCATACGCAATCCGATACAAATTAATGTACATAAGATACAGTCATGCTTCCGCGTTTCCAAATAATTTATCACTTGACAACGCGACGTTCCGGTATTTACTACGAAATAGGCTAATTCCAATTATGTATTACTTTCGGCTCGTTCGAACTACAATCGAATGAGATCAATTCGGTTAGCACGAAGATGAAAGTTGTAAGGTTAGACTACATAGTCATGTAGCGTGGCCAATTGATTACCTGAATTAACCCGAGCGGCGTCATTCAGTTGGTGGCTGTTGCTTGTATTTAGTAGCGGCGGATTGGCGAAAACAACACGCGATCGGAATGAATTTGTTCATCAGTAAAATTAAATGTTGCATATTTGGTGATGGTGAATACGGGTACATACACATAATCGCGCGGCGCGTGCGTGCGTGCGTGTGTGGTGTGTGTGTGTGTGTGTGTGTGTGTGTGTGCGTGTGTGCGTGTGTGTGCGTGCGTGTATGTGTGTGTATGTGTTGCTTGCCTACTTTCTCCACCAGAAATCATGGCATGTCGTAATCTTAAATGCTTTCGCACTGTCGTAGGAGATCTGTGACTCACTGGCTGACTGGGAAGTCTATGAAGATGTGCTTAGTTTGCATTTGTTTTATTAGAATAAACATCTACCATCAAAATATGTTACGTTATCACGATATGAAGGCCGTTTGAACCTTATGCAGTTTTCATACCATTTCTGATTTTTTGGTTTAGTGTTTATCAGTGTCGCGATTATGTACAAGTAGCAATTTGCACTTCCTTGTATGACCTTCGAATAAACACCTATTGTAGAAATCGATATGGCTTACTGTATTTTCATTTTATGTTTTAGATCTCAAAACTGTATTTGTCATATAGTTATTTGTTGATGATAGATCTGAGTAAAATTCGTCAATTAATGAATGTGTTGTTTTAGGTAAACAATTGTGAGAATATCAGATAATGATTCCGTGTATCGATAACTAGCGTCTTGCATTTATCAAAGTAGGATATCGAAATTTAATTTTACTTGAATATCGAATCAGCGTTACATTTCTTAAGGCTTGGTACGGCCAGGTCGTAGTAATACAATATATCAATATATCGTAGAATATGGAAACAGCAAAAGTTCTACAATAGAAACATTGATTTATGAATGTTTATCACGTACCTGTGATAATGTTTTCAGTTCAAAAGGCGCATTCACTTAGCAAAAAGTTACCTAACTGGTAACATTTTCCTTGGCCCCATCGGTCGATCGTTGTAGACTCTGCATCGCTCCAGTTCACTAGGCTGTATGAATGAGTACCTGGCTACAAACAGTGGTGGACATTTCTGTACGAATATTATTCGCACGTTAATTACAGCGTGGCTGGATGCTTCCCAAAGAAGTCAATGTGATGTTTGGGTGACCAGTCTGTCAGGGAGTAAAGTGTAAAGCGCATGCTCTGATGATGTACTGCGCTATATAAAAACTTACCTTCGTGAGCAGAAGGAGGTTCCTTGATGCGATATCGATATTTAGGCGTGGATTGAGCTGATTGAGCTGTCCGAACTGATATAAGGCGAAAGAGACACGCCGCCTCTCAGTCGTGTCCGAGATGGACATCTCGGGGCGTTGCGGTGAACCGACGTAAATACTATCCTTATCAGAATAGCGACATCAGTGCAGGTGCTGCCGTGATAGGGTGACATCTTAGCATACGGTTTCTCGTAGGTTCGACGCTCCTTCTGTATAAGTTTCGGTATCAGATATACAGGCCAGTTTCTACAGCGCAATATCCAGTCTGTGGAACTGCTCAAAGCGCTTTACACTGTACGCCCTCGTAGGCACAGTCAACCGAGTTTCATCTTTGGAATTTATTCAGCCACGCTGAAAATAATTCGCGTAGACTATTCCTAGCAACTGGTCGAGTGAGCTGAAAAGTCGTTAAATACTTAAAGGCAACTTATGACACATGCGATATATACATATATATGTATATGTGTGTGTGTGTGTGTATGTGCTTTCTTATCCTACAGATGTTCACTCGACTTGTGTTGAATTAAATGCTTTTTCTCCTCCGGAGTCTCTCTCGTCAGGGGTGATGCTGGTTTCTGTTTCAGTTTTAATTTGCTTTCTCTTCATGCTAAAGTCAAATTGAATCCTTGCTGAGCGACCGGAAGTCTCGA
>JAODUO010002119.1:40000-42192 GCA_025642075.2 Ridgeia piscesae
AGCTCAACATTGATCGTGCTATCTCTCTCTCTCTCTCTCTCTCTCTCTCTCTCTCTCTCTCTCTTCTTTTTTTTTTTTTTTTTTAAAAAATATACATATAAATTAAACTCTTCTTCTTTTCTTTTTTTTTTTCTTTTTCCCCTTTTTTTTTCCTCTCCCCCCCTCTTTTTTTTTTTTTTATCTCCCCCCCCCTGCGCTGCTGCTGCTGTTGTTTTGCTGCTGCTGCTGCTGTGTGCTGCTGCTGTGTGTGCTGCTGCTGTGTTTCTCTTTGTGGTTTTCTGTGCTGCTGCTGCTGCTGCTGCTGCTGCTGCGGGTTGGTCTGCCTTTGTTGCCTTTCTCCGCCCCCTTTTTGCTCTGTTTTTGGGGGGCCCGCGCTGTGAAAAAAAGGGGGGGTTTTTTTCCCGCTGTGCTCTTTTTTTTGTTTTTGTTGCTGCTGCTGCTGTTTTTGTTGCTGCTGCTGCTGCTGCTGCTGCTGCTGCTGCTGCTGCGTTTCCCCTTTTTTTTTTGGGGTTTTTCTCTTTTTCTGCTGCTGCTGCTGTTGTTGTTGTTGTTGTTGCTGTTTTTTTTTTTGTGCTGCTGCTGCTGCTGCTGCTTTTCTGCTGCTGCTGTTGTTGGTGTCTTTTTTGCGTTGTTGTGGTAAAATTTTTAAAATTTTTTGCGTGTTTTGCTGCTGTTTTTGCTGCTTGTGTGCTGCTGCTGCTGTGCTGCTGCTGCTGCTGCTGCTGCTGCTGCTGCTGTTGGTTTTTTTCTCCTCCTTTTCGTTCGTTTTTTCTCTCTTCTTTTTTTTCGCTTGGCCTTGGGTTTTTGGCCGTGTCGACCAAAATTTTTTGCTGCTGCTGCTGTGCTGTGCTGTTGCTGCTGCTGCTGCTGTTGTGCTGCTGTGCTGCTGCTGCTGCTGCTGCTGCTGCTGAAGCGTGCCCCTTTTGGGGTCGCGCCTCTCTGTGCTTTATGTTGTTCTGCTGCTGCTGCGCGGTGCTGCTGCTGCTCGCTGTGCCCCAAAACCGCCCCCCCAAAAAACCCCCCCCCGCCCCCCCCCCCCTGTGGGGTGTTCCCCCCGCCCCCCCCCCCCCCCCTTTTGGGGCCCCCGTTCCCCCCCCCGGTGGGGCCCCCGCCCCCCTCCCCGGGGAAAGGGAAAAATTGTAAAACCGGGAAAAAAAACCAAAAGGCCCCCCCAAAAAACCCCGCCAACCAAAACCAAAACGCAACGCACGCCAACCAAAACCGCCAAAAAACACACAGAACAGCAAAAAAAAAAGGACCAAACACAGCAACCCGGCAACAACAACAACACAACACAAAAGCCAAGAAAAAAACCAAAAAAAGCGACCCCAACAGCAAAACAACAACAAATTGTTGTGTTTCTCCCCCGCGCCCTGCTGCCTGTTGCTGCGCTGCTGCTGCTGCTGCTGCCCCCGCAAAGAACCCCTTTGTTGCTGCTGCTGCTGCTGCCCGGGGGCGCCCCCCCCCCCGCCCAACGCGGGGGGCCAACGCAACGCGGCAAAAAACACGCAGGAACACCACAAAGCCGCAGCAAGGGGGCCCCCGGCCCGCGACATGTTGTTGTTCTGTGTCGTGTTCCCCCTTCTGCTGCTGCTGCTGCTGCTGTTTTGTTGCTGTGCTGCTGCTGCTGCTGCTGCTGCTGCTGCTGCTGTGCTGCTGCTGCTGCTGCTGCTGCTGCTGCCTCTGTTTCTGTTTCTGCTGCTGCTGCTGCTGCTGTGCTGCTGCTGCTGCTGCTGTGTGCTGTGTGCTGCTGCTGCTGCTGCTGCTGCTGCTGCTGCTGCTCCCTCTCGTCTGTGTGCTTTCTGCTGCTGTTTCTGCCCGCGCGCTGCTGTGCTGCTGCTCTGCTCTGTTCTGCTCTCTCTCTCTCTCTCTCTCTTCTTTTCTCTCTCTCTAATAATAATAATACGACAACTATAGCTACTGCGACACGACACCAATAACAACGACTAATACTACTAATATACAGTAATAATAATAGTACTACAATGCTACGGATAGGTGGTGAGATTAAGTAGGGACATATGTGGTAATGACGTAAGGTGAAGGGTTTCGAATGGAAGATCAACTATTTGGGACATACGAATTAATATCAGTTCTGCATAAATTGGCACAAATTATATTTTATGAAGACAAGCACAGTAACTCATATCGCAACACGCGCGCATGCAAGCATGCACGCACGCACTCATGTA
>JAODUO010002120.1:0-17500 GCA_025642075.2 Ridgeia piscesae
CAATTTACACACGATTGTGTATGTGATTTTGAGTGTTTTGAAATACCATACATTGAGTTTTGCTCAGTTAAGTGAAAGTTTGTTTGCACTTATCCAATGAGATTCTTCTGAGTTCAGAATTAACACTAATTGTGAGACTACTGAGGTCTTTGCTTTTAAAAAGTACCGGGTAGGCTTGTATCATTAGCAAACAGTACGAACTTTGCTGTATGTGATGATAGTGGAATATCATTTATATAAATAAAAAATAGCAGTGGTCCTAAAATGGATCCTCATTTTGTACTTTGATAATCAGACATTGTTGATTTGTTTACAACAAACTGCTTTCTATGTTCAAGGTATCTTTTAAAAAGTTTGTGTAGGGCCTATCTCCAATTCCATAGTGTCATAGTTTGTCAAGAAAAATGTTGTGATCTGAAGTGTCAATAGCTTTGCTGATTTTCAAAAATACACAGCAAATGTGTAATGTTTTGTCATTTGACGCATTTACTATGCTCTATTAGTTCCAGAGTGGCATGTTCAGTTGAAGTTTGTTTACGAAAACCATAGTGGGATGCAGACAGAATCTTGTACTAATCAAGAAAGCTGTAGAGATGATTATATATAATATTATCAGTCTGTCAAACACTTTCGAGAAAGCAGATACTAATGAGATGGGTATGTAGTTTGTAAACAAACTGGCATCTCCAGATTTGTAATCACTTTAGCAGGGGTAGAACTACCCACTAACCTGCTACTCTGTACACTAGTAAAGATAAGGGCGGACTACTAAACCTTCCAAATAACTAGTCCGGTTGTCTACTACCGGTCAATGAGTGCAATTTGCGGGTTTTTTCAATTGCGCAGTTTTTTAATACAGACCATATCTTCACTTTTTAATTAATAATTTTGTTATTTCTGTATTATTTATTTGTTACCTTAATGAAAAGTGCATTGGTTTTTTTACTGGGATTGCAACATATACTGTTTTTTAGTTTTAAATCAAATTGTAATGACTTAATTTGGATTGTTTTTATGTTTTACTTGACGAGCTAACCTTTTGGCACACTAGTAAACATTTGACTTTACTAGAATCACTGTCTAGTAAAATAAATGCTGATGTTCTAACCCTGCTTTAGCAATTTTAAAGTCATAGGGGAATATACCAGATCATATTATAGAATTAAAGATTTCTGCCAAGGATGAGACAATGTGTTCCATAGAATTCTTCATCAATTGAGTTGATATATTATCAAATTCAGTACTTGAGGTTGTTTTGATATTTTGTATCATGTTAATTATTTCTACATAAGTGGTTTCTACCATAACAAGACTATTTGACAACTAATTCTGCATGTAATCGGTATAGCTATTTGTAGTTTTTATTTTATCTGGTACTCGAGTACATTGCCAAAATAATCGCACTCATAATTACATCTCACATGTGACCATTTGCAAGCAAATATATTTGACAGATAAAAATGCAATTTTAGAAGTAATCTAATAAATGTAATATTAATTGAGCTATTAATTTTCTATTACTCTTGAGCATTTCACTTAAGTAAATATTCAGTCACATTTCCCTAATTAACTCCTTCTCTCCCAGAGAAGCCACATCTGCTGACCCTCCTGCTTACTGTAGTACAGGTAGTACAAAGTTATATTGTGACAGTCCCTGGGAAGCACTGCAGTAGTAGATAAACATCACCTAACATCTTGCTTTGTAATTTTAGAAGCCATGCCACAGCCTCACCTGTACTGTTTGCTCTGTCAGTAATTCCTTGCAACAATGGAACAAAAATCAGACAAAACATACCATATAATACAAAACGAAAACTGACATCTTTGATACTGAGAAAGCAGATACTAATGAGATGGGCATGAAGTTTGTAAACAAACTGGCATCTCCAGATTTGAAATCACTTTAGCAATTTTAAGTCATAGGGGAATATACCAGATCGTATCATAGAATTACAGATTTCTGCCATGGATGAGGCAATGCGTTCCATAGAATTCTTCATCAGTCAGGGTTGGCACGTTTTCCACACCCTGGTAAAAACATCAAACAGTAGTAACTACCAGACTACCTGGGAAATACTCTTAACAGGATTAAGTTTGAACCATTTTTGAAATACTAGTTACTGTACCATCACCATAATGATACATGTGTAAATATACATCAGCACTGGTTGTTTTTGAACAATTATAATCATAGTAAGACTGAAAACAACAGTACTTCAGGCATATACTATTAAATACAATATTACTATTTTGTTACTGAAACACCAGAAAAACAACATATAGCATAAATTGCATTAATCATCAAACTATTATACTAATGCCCACAGAAGAGTTTATCAATGATCAACCTGTCCTAATATCACTGTGTCACAGTGTCACCAGGGATCTGCTCTATCCACTCTACCAGTCCAACTCAGAGCTATTCTAAACACATCTTTACATTTTACAGTCGCGCCTCGCTATAACGCAAATCGGTTATAATGCGGTCGGTCGTGGACCCCCAAATTTCTGCCGCCAGGGGGGAAATGGGCGCTACAGTTAACAATAACGCTGTAATTAACTGTCACTTATTTTTATGAAGTCCTCATGTTTGTCTTGTACAGGTGTATCTAGAAACAATTTTATGATATTAAGAAATGTAACACATAAGTACAACTGCGTTGCTGAGTTCGTTGTTTGTTGTGCCCCTGGCTTCTGCTCTGCCGTCGGCTTCGCGGCCCCAATCCTGTCGGTTTTTTCAAACCGATCTATTGTGTAACCAGCGCTTGGTTTGTGTGGTAATTTCTTAAGGGTTTGTTTAAAACGTTACCAATTCCTTTGATTGCATTTAATTAACTTTAGGCACAGTAAATTTTGTACAAAGCCCTGTTTGTTTGCGCCGATATCAATTGCTTACAAATCAGGCGGTGACGAACAATAATTATGATACTGAAATGGCAGGCTAACAGTTATATAATGTTTTCTTCACTACATCTACGAAAACACATTTACTTACGCGCAAATATACGAATTCGTCAACTGCATATGAACCGCAGTAGAATTGCATTATAAATTGGCCCGGTAAATGTGCGATCTAAATTTTTATTTTGGGATTGATTGAAAGATGAAATCAAGCCAATAGTGAGCGCAATTAGAATAAGTATTAATATTTGACCGACTTAGGCAACATGTCAATTCATTTGTGCGTTTCGGCTGCTGAGTTCAAGGTTATTTTAGATCGCGACAGCAGTACTGTGTTATCGTTCGGCCTCAGTTCGCATCACCAGACGAGGCGCGTTGGCTCTGAATTTATTTCAAAACTGTACACCATTTGCAAGATTTCCTCAGTTCAACATTCGACAGTGTATATTATTTTAACGTAATACACATTTACGTTGGTTTCAATGTCGGTTAGTTTTATAAACCATTTTATAAACCACGCATACACCGCACAACCAGCTTCGGTTGCTGTTGTGGTGTTTTGGGGGTGTTGGCGCCCCTGGCGGAATATAATTTATAACGCGCCTCGTTTATAACACAGTTCCATTTCGTGGAACCCAACTACCGCATTATGGCGAGGCGCGACTGTATCACAATTATGACATTGATTAAACACAAAAACATAACATAAAACATGTCTGACATTCTTCATCTTGTCAACTTCTTCAATTGTGTGAAACAATTGTCACCAGTTGTCAACCGGTCGTCCTCTGCCACTCATGGTGCTGACTGACCAGTCACCAGTGCTTCAGTAACAGAATGTCTGACAGAAAGTGCCTGTCTACTCTGGTCTACTGATTCTGAGATAAATGGCTTCCCAGCAGAGGATCCTAGCAGATTACAGGTTCAAATATTAAGCTGGACTACAGATGCTTACAGGCCCGTAGCCAGTTAGCATGTATTAATTTTGTCCAATAGTCTGAATGTCAAGACATGGTAACTAATGTTTGCTGAGTGGGTACAGTAGAGTCTGCCAATGTCCAGAGCCCAACATTTCTTTTGTTCCTTAAACAGATTACCAACTGGCACCTGACAGTCCCAGACTTTAGTCTAGTACTTGGCATTGTCCTGTGTGAGAAAGACACTGACATTTGTTACTAAATGATCAATTTTCCTTCAAACATCTTGTTGACTTCTTGTTTTAAACAACTACAAGGATCCACCTGAACTAGTCGACTTGTTAGCTTTAGATGAACTAAATTCTAAATGGACAGTAACTAGCCAGTGATAATATAAATTATGGAGTTATTCCCACATATTTCCCGGTAAATACCACTTTCCCCAGTAAATACCAGGCTATTCCCATTGCCCTGTCTAAAACCAGTTTTTCCCGGAAACGTGCCAACCCTGTCATCAATTGAGTTGATTATTTGTCAAATTCTGTACTTGATTTTGATTTGATATTTTGTCCGACGTTAATTATTTCTGCACAAGTGGTTTCTTCCATGACAAGACTATTTGGCAACTGATTCTGTATGTAATCAGTATATCTATTTGTAGTTTTTATTTTATTTGGTAACTTAGGGCCAATTTTAACAAAATTATTGTTAAAGGCTTTGTGTATTTTTATTGGGTCATTGCACATTTGATTGTCAATTTGGAATGATGATAGTAAATATTGCTTGGTAGGGACAAGTGTTTTTAATTTTTAACAGGAGTGCTATTACTATAATGACAGGTTAATTAACGTATAATTGTCCAGTAGATATTGATGAAGACATTTTGATTACAGAATTTTTGTTAGTGTGACGATGACAGGTTTTTTTGAACTCCTAGAAAAAACAACTAAAATCAGTAATGTATCACTTGATTGACTTAAATCCTACCGTTGTAGAGGTTCTGTCCTTTGGGGCCAAACTTGAGCGGGTGACTGTGAAATACAACCAGAGTTCTCTGTAAACAACAAAACAAAAGAACGTGTTTTACATCAGGAAATATTCGCAGTAGTGAATACTTTGTCATGTGTTCAAAATATAGTTCTCTGTAAACAAAATTGATTTCATAGAAGGTTGAAAGGAATTAATTGGTGAAAGGTGATTTGCTGTAAAGGTAATCAGGTTGGCAGGCATTATGTGTGATCATGAAACAGAAATATTGATATTGACAATGTATTTAAAAAAGTACTTGAAATTATCAAATACTTTACAAATGTATTCAACCTCATGCTTGTTAAAGACAAAATTTCATTAGTCCATAAAATAAATTAGAATCGAGTAAGGCAACTGTCCCTAAAAATGCTTGATTGACTCTTGTAGACTAATTGGCAGGCAGGTTTACTAGACGGTCCTTATCTAGTGGGTAGCTCTTCCCCTGCACCGGAGGAAACCTGGGTTCCTTTGTCTTTGCCCAGGGTGTTTACACAGCAGGATTCTTTTAATTTCAATATTCTATAATGGCCAGTTCCTTTGTACAAGAGAGAGTTATTGTCAATGTGTACAACACTTCACCTACTGCAGCTTTAGATCAACATTTCTCGCAGTGACCCACATAATAAAAGGCTGTGGTTCATAGGTCTTTGTATTTTGTGATTACAAACACGGTGCATTATCACCTCTGTGTAATCATTCTTCATCATCTTCCTGATCATGAAATGGTGATATGTTGCCACATTCATATCATCATGAGTGAATACTTGTTCCAGACAGTGACACAATCCGCCAGACTCCACGTGACTGGAGTCTTCACCTGAAACAACACGGATTCATGTAGACAGGAAACAATGGAAGTGTTTGAAAGAGAAATTAATATAGGTAAAAATAAACAGGCTCACAAATGAAATGACCAGAGCTTGTCCTAGTTTCAGTAGCTTCACAAATAGTTTTGTATGATTCACTCTGTCCAAAGCCTTGGTGGCATCAAGGAAGGCAACATACATGCATGACCCTTGACTAATGTAATACCAAAGGAGCAGGCACAGTGGCTTCCACAAAATAAACACCAACTGGAAAGTGTTGGATTTTGTTGGAGTTACAAATACCAGTGAAAGCCAAGTTGGATCCAGATTCTGTACACACAACTATTCCTCCACAACCTCCAAACAAGAAAAAAAAGACTGCATATACAAGATGGAACATAACCTTATAGATATTCCACTAGATCACCATATCCAACACAACACTAGATCGTGAGGTAAACAAGACAAACATATTTGGAAACAGCTTCTTCCCAACCACAACAAAAAATAAAATGTTCTACCCCGAAGCACTGTCTCAAGCTAATCACTAAACCCAATATCAAAATAATTTAATCCAACACTTTAGCAATTAAATCAGAAAATCCACCATGCGCACTGGTGTGATGTGTCCTTATGTTAACAATACAGATTCCGAGTCTGAATCCGATTCTGATAGGAGGGCGATAATGCGTAAAATCCAAAAGAACTCTGTTCATAATTTCTTGCAACAATGGACCAAACATCAGGCAAAACATAATACAAAATGAAAACGTACATATATGTAACTGTTGTATTTGTAACATTTGGCTTTTCTTATAGATAGAAATAACCGTAGACGTCGGACGCCAATGGTCACGAAACTTCATTTGGCATATCTACTATATATATATATATGAACGCCATATTATTACAAATAAGAGCTACTCCTTAAAAGTGTACAATAAAAACGTACAATAAAAACACATTTACCGGTACCTCACAAAACTTGTTTTCATCCAGTGGAGTGACAGGTGTCGCCACCAGACAACATTTTACCGTTAAATAAAACCATTCAGTGTTCGCACTTCATTATCATCCATGTTCCTGGCTTTTTTTTAATAAGTGTTGAGCTGAAATTCGACAAAGTATCCGTTGAAGTTCAACTGATTCTGTGTGAATAGTTGAATTTCAACTGTTGAAAAGTGTTTTCAACTGCTTCTCAACCTGCGCTCAACTTCAACAGTTGAATGCAAGTTGAATGTGAAGATGAAGTTAAATTCAAATTGAATGTGGGGACTAAGATTTGAAAAGGAGTTGAATGCGTGGTGAAAATGGGGGCTTAGCAACAGTTGAACTCAAGTTGGAAGCAGGGACTCTGTTATTTTCCTGAATTTATCCCACTTGAAAGCAAGTAGAAAACTGGGAATCTGTGTCCACCGCCTGGCCTGGAGAGTTATGACTTAGGTTAGCAATATACTTGATATAGATTGCAACATTTTGTCATACTTGCAATTGAAAGCAAATACAATTATTACAAAGTCACAAACAATAAAATAGGCTTGGGCAATGAATATATTATAAAATGACACTTTTGACTTAACACAACTTTTTAATCAATAGCTAAAATAACACCATATTACCTGTGTCCAAGGACAACACATACTACAAGTTCGGCAATTTTTACAGAGACGTAAATGTTACTTCCAGAGATATTTCATCTTGAAAATGTAGAAACATTAACGTGTGGAAGATAACAAGACATTTGGACATTAAAACAAGTTTATTTTGTGCTGCTCCTTTATTCTTAAGTAACAACTTTGGTCAACATTTCAACGCCGTCGATGGAAATAATATTAACTTTGTTGGCGCTAAAAATACGGCGTGGTGCGAGGTGGGCGAAAATAGGTGCCGTTGTCGGTTGACCCCACTTCGATGGCTTCAAAGTATGTCTTCACGGACAAATGTCGCATCAAATACCACGACCGTGCATCTTATATCGTCTATCGACTTGCCTGCCTTCTTGTCATCACCAGTATGAAGCAAATCAGCGGAGTTACCTTCAAAATGCGCCAACAACGTTTCTGCAACTCGATTCTATCTTTGATTTCTTTAGTTTTAGCCTCGGTTACCCAGGCCCGTGAGGTGGCAGCACTTTTAAGTCCCTCAACTCTGTCTGGAGAAACCATAGATTTAAATAGAACACACCAGTAGTGTATAGGGGAAAGATTAATGACCGAACTCTGTGGGAGAAACTAATGCTTTCCATTTATTAACCGCCAGGACGGCCTTACCCCAGATTAGGGTAGAGACGCTGATTGGCTCTCAGGCCAACTATGAAATAAAAATTAAAATAACGATATACTTTTACAGGATAATGATTTCCTATGAAAAGTATTCAACATTGAACTAACACAAAAATAAGTAAAAATTCAAATTTACAGAATGATGCCAGAATCGGCAAGTAGCCCATATCACGTACAACAACACTAAATAATTTTAAGTCACTTCACTGGTTGCCAGTGGAATTTCAGATGAAATACAAGAGTAATATTCTTCACATGATTATATGGACCAGAATACGTATAGAACATGATGAATCCTAGAACCATCCATTATGGATTAAGATCACATAATGACCTAATTAACACTTGTCATGCCTGGGACTATGTGACTTTCGCCTTCAGAACAAAAACAGAGCTCTGTGATACAACACAGTCTGCACATGTCCGGCATACACATCATGACTTCTCTATCACTTCAGGGCTTCTGCAGTGTACATATATCCACAGTGGTTATGAAGTATGTGTAAATGCAGCCATAATCTACAGAGGGCCACTTTGACACATCATCCAACATTCTGACCTGTCAAGTCAAGGCTGTATGGGTATGGGACATATTGTATCCAGATAATGACAGTTTCTGCCTATTGCGATTCAATGACACACAAGATGTCTTAAAATTAAAAAAAAGAACTAATTAACAACACCCACAAAACTAACGACTAACCAATGTAATACAGCACACTCTGGCTTAACACGGTTGTTTGTTTACATCTTTCTGCCTTATGCGACCCTGCGCATGCACGACCTACTTCCCTCTGTTGTCAAACACAGCAACCCCAAATTCTGGATTAGTCTCGCTTAACCGACTGTCAGTTGGCTGCGTAACTACGCCGAGAGGACAGTCTGGTGACTTCGAGACGGCTTTTGAATATTATCCGTGTGGGGTTAAATAATGCTGCCATCTCACGCATACTGGTTAATTCTGCCGTAATTCCTATTTTATAAACAACTAAACTTTTTTTTAGTATAAGTTCAATGTTGAATACTTTTCGTAGAATATCATTATCTTATAAATACAAACACAACTCGACCAAATCAAATACATTGCTTTTCCAGATTATAATTCAGATACAAATTTCCAATTCAAATACGATTCACATACATTGCAATTTTTGAAATTTGATTTAAATATGATTCAAATACTGGCCCGTGTTTCCATTATAGTTCAAGTGTATCATAGTGGGTAGAATTGTATCTTTGGCTTGATTGACTGCAGTAGACTAATTGACAGACAGGTTTACTAGACTCCATTGTCTGTCCTACTGTACCAACTACAGTGTAGTGGGTAGCTCTTCCCCTGCACTGGAGGAAACCTGGGTTCCTTTGTCTTAGCCCAGGTGAATACCTGCCTTTATGGCTATAGATAAGCTTCACTGGCTTCCCATTCATTCATTGATGCTAATGTTTGACCAGCTTCATTGTAGACCATTGTTTCAGTGGTGCCTACCCACTCCTGACCAGGTGTGAAAGATATTCTGTCTTGACTCCTGAGCCAGTTTATGTCAGGCAATGCTTTACATTTTGTTGGTAATTTTTATATGTGTTTGATTGTATTTGGAAATACTTTTTCAAATACAGACCAAATATCAAATACATGTTTTTTTGTGATTTTCAAATACACAACATTTCTGTATTCAAATACAAATGCAAATACGCATGTGAACCCAAGCCTGGCCACTGCTGTCAGAGAGCCCAGCCAACTCTGGAATACACAGTCGAATGCATTGGTAACAGAGCAGGAACTGAAGCTTAGCTTCCTGCAGATGTGGAGATGGCGTTCAACTGACCAGGTCAGCCACGGGAGAAAAACATCTAGGTTTATGCAGGTAACTGTAACCCTAACTAATACTAAGCTAACATTAACTAATCCTAAACTTACCCTAAACTCTAACCTTAAACTGCTAACAAAACACCCCTCGACATAATACTGATATTACGATATCATAGGGCTACACTTACCCGCCGCCGACAACACTGAGTTTTGTGCGAGTTTGTTTTGTGAACTAAATTTTTTGGTTCCAGTAATGTTAATGACTTTATTTTGTACCATAGTGTGTATATTGTTATGTGAGGACTATTTTGGCAGTTGTATATTATCGTTTTCATAGTTAAGTCAGAAAGTAAAAGATCGCCCGGGACCAATTTTGCGGCGTAGGACATGAAGGAAAATATTCGAACAATATTTGTTTATATAGCTGTGATTTTTTTCAAATTTCTAATTGAATAGCAGAAAAAGCCTTGAATCAAATTCTGTCCCATCCTTAAAAGATACAGATAATAATTATATGGAAAGGAAAGACACACGGTGCTAGTAAAATAAATTATAGCCCACATGTCAAATTATATTTGGTAGAAAACGCTGGCTCCCAACATTGGTCAGAGACTGTGCACACCGACTTAGACTTAGTGCTAACATAGGTCATAGTCACTCACAGTCAGTCATAGAAACAGATAAAAGTCAGCTAGGTTAACATTGAGGACTGTGTATCCCTGACTTAGACTTAGTGCTAACATAGGTCATAGTCACTGACAGTCAGTCATAGAAACAGATAAAAGTCGGCTGGGTTAACATTGAGGACTGTGTATCCCTGACTTAGACTTAGTGCTAACATAGGTCATAGTCACTCACAGTCAGTCATAGAAACAGATAAAAGTCAGCTAGGTTAACATTGAGGACTGTGCACCCCGACTTAGATTTAGTGCTAACATAGGTCATAGTCACTCACAGTCAGTCATAGAAACAGATAAAAGTCAGCTAGGTTAACATTGAGGACTGTGTATCCTGACTTAGACTTAGTGCTAACATAGGTCATAGTCACTGACAGTCAGTCATAGAAACAGATAAAAGTCGGCTAGGTTAACATTGAGGACTGTGTATCCTGACTTAGACTTAGTGCTAACATAGGTCATAGTTACTCACAGTCAGTCATAGAAACAGATAAAAGTCAGCTAGGTTAACACTGAGGACTGTGTATCCCTGACTTAGACTTAGTGCTAACATAGGTCATAGTCACTCACAGTCAGTCATAGAAACAGATAAAAGTCAGCTAGGTTAACATTGAGGACTGTGTATCCCTGACGTAGACTTAGTGCTAACATAGGTCATAGTCACTCACAGTCAGTCATAGAAACAGATAAAAGTCAGCCAGGTTAACATTGAGGATTGTGTATCCCTGACTTAGACTTAGTGCTAACATAGGTCATAGTCACTGACAGTCAGTCATAGAAACAGATAAAAGTCAGCTAGGTTAACATTGAGGACTGTGTATCCCTGACTTAGACTTAGTGCTAACATAGGTCATAGTCACTCACAGTCAGTCATAGAAACAGATAAAAGTCAGCCAGGTTAACATTGAGGACTGTGTATCCCTGACTTAGACTTAGTGCTAACATAGGTCATAGTCACTGACAGTCAGTCATAGAAACAGATAAAAGTCAGCTAGGTTAACATTGAGGACTGTGTATCCCTGACTTAGACTTAGTGCTAACATAGGTCATAGTCACTCACAGTCAGTCATAGAAACAGATAAAAGTCAGCTAGGTTAACATTGAGGACTGTGTATCCTGACTTAGACTTAGTGCTAACATAGGTCATAGTCACTCACAGTCAGTCATAGAAACAGATAAAAGTCAGCAGGTTAACATTGAGGACTGTGTATCCTGACTTGACTTAGTGCTAACATAGGTCATAGTCACTGACAGTCAGTCATTTGAACCGGGGGAAGCGCGGTAAATAGATGTGTATCCTGACTAGCTAGTGCAATAGGTCATTACCACGTTGTTGAAGTTTGTTTTCAAACTTAGACTTGTACCAAAATTGATTGTGTACATAGGTTGTATAAGTGTCATAGGTGTAGCCAGGTTAACATTGAGGACTGTGTATCCTGACTTAGACTTAGTGCTAACATAGGTCATAGTCACTCACAGTCAGTCATAGAAACAGATAAAAGTCAGCTAGGTTAACATTGAGGACTGTGTATCCTGACTTAGACTTAGTGCTAACATAGGTCATAGTCACTGACAGTCAGTCATGTGTAGCAACGCCGGGGTGCACATGCCGCCGGGGTAAATAACCGATGTTACAGTAATCGCTGAGCTACGCGTAACCGTCGCAGATAGGGTCGAGTTTTACGCACGTTTGTTTTGTAATTTTTTGTTTTTGTTTTTACAAAACTGTTTATGATTTCCTTTTGTAACCAAAATTGAGTATGTGTACATATGGTGTGTGTGATGAGTATGTGTACATATGGTGTGTGTGATGAGTATGTGTACATATGGTGTGTGTGATGAGTATGTGTACATATGGTGTGTGTGATGAGTATGTGTACATATGGTGTGTGTGATGAGTATGTGTACATATGGTGTGTGTGATGAGTATGTGTACATATGGTGTGTGTGATGAGTATGTGTACATATGGTGTGTGTGATGAGTATGTGTACATATGGTGTGTGTGATGAGTATGTGTACATATGGTGTGTGTGATGAGTATGTGTACATATGGTGTGTGTGATGAGTATGTGTACATATGGTGTGTGTGATGAGTATGTGTACATATGGTGTGTGTGATGAGTATGTGTACATATGGTGTGTGTGATGAGTATGTGTACATATGGTGTGTGTGATGAGTATGTGTACATATGGTGTGTGTGATGAGTATGTGTACATATGGTGTGTGTGATGAGTATGTGTACATATGGTGTGTGTGATGAGTATGTGTACATATGGTGTGTGTGATGAGTATGTGTACATATGGTGTGTGTGATGAGTATGTGTACATATGGTGTGTGTGATGAGTATGTGTACATATGGTGTGTGTGATGAGTATGTGTACATATGGTGTGTGTGATGAGTATGTGTACATATGGTGTGTGTGTGATGAGTATGTGTACATATGGTGTGTGTGTTGAGAAACTTGGCGTCTGTAAAAGGTCGTTTTCATGTCTAGGTCAAAAAGTAAAATATCACCATGCGCTGCGAATATTAGTCATTGTTATTTTGTGGATTTGCCAAACTCCTGATATGAACTTTAAGAAAATGGAAAACAATTAAAATCAGGGTTCCATAACCACAGGAGAACCGAACCGACTAAAACGTTACTATTAGAACTAAACATTATCTTATATAATACACTGCTATTATATAATATTAATTACTGTCTTATACCATAGGAATTCCACAAAGACGTTAAGACGGATTAAAGACAATTCAAAAGAAAATGTTGAGAATTATCACACTAAGCAGATACAATTCATATAATTATAGGAACGCTGTTGAAAACCAACATTACGTCATAACACAAGTAAAACATTTGCTAAAAAAATTATATTACAAATATAAACATCAAAATGTACCTGTTAATTTACTAAATGGCAGATCGTTTCTAAATGCCAAAATTCAACATGACTTGCAGATCTATACACCTTCAGAACAAATCATGTGTTTGCAAAATTGTGTCATAAATATAACTAACATGTATACATTCAGTGGAAGACAAGACAGTGATCCACAGTTTGAGAGACAATTCATGTTTTGCAAAAAAAACACATGCAACAAAACACAACGTCTAATATTCTACTTTACTACATGTGCTAGCAACATTGATTTGTTTTTTCTTTTAAATACGAAACACAGTTAATAAAAATACAAACACATAACAAAACATAAAACAATACAAAGCACATTGCATCAATACAGCAACTACCTTGCACATTATGTAACAGACCAGCCAGGTGGATAGACCAGCTAGGTAGACAGACCAGCCAGGTAGATAGACCAGCCAGGTAGATTGACCAGCCAGGTAGATAGACCAGCTAGGTAGATAGACCAGCCAGGTAGATCAGCCAGGTATATAGACCAGCTAGGTAGATAGACCAGCCAGGTATATAGACCAGCCAGGTAGATAGACCAGCCAGGTAGATAGACCAGCCAGGTAGATAGACCAGTCAGGTAGATAGACCAGCCAGGTAGATAGACCAGCCAGGTAGATAGGCCAGCCATGCCAGCATTAAAGACATTTGTATACTTTCTCATGGTATGTTAGAGTCACTTCACGTTAATCAAACATTTATACACACACAGATAGACAGAGTTGTTGACGATTTTAGTCATCAACAACTCTGTCTATCTGTGTGTGTATAAATGTCGGCACTACAGTTCCTCAGCAGTGCCGATGGAATTGGATCAAGGTCACAGGTTGTTCCTGGTGAATTTGAGACTATCTTCTGTATTTCATTTATATACACTTTATGAAAACCCACAAACTTGCAGATGAAAGAGCTCTTGTAGGAGGGTGTAGATCATATACTCGTTGTAATATTGCGATTTTGCTCGATTGATCTGTCGATTTACCATTTGCTTCTGATGGCAGTAAATTTGGCGGTCAATTTCAAGATGCGATTTTCTCCATTTATTCTTCAGTTGGCGCCGTATCTTTTTCTCTGTCAAGATGTTTTCATTAAATCACGGATAATTTGGGCGAAGTTTCACACATCGTTCTTTCATTGGGGCATGCTTTTCGAGCGCTTGGGATAGAACACTGTTATATCTCTCGACTTGTGCATACAGCGATTTGTTCAGGCAACTGGGATTGATTACTTCAACGTCAACTAAATCGTTACAAAACTTATTTACTAATGGCAGTTTGACTGACGCGATGTTGCGTGATCTTACGACTTTTGTCTGCACTGGAGGTCGTTGCATATGAATTTCCCCTAAGATTGCTGAGTGATCAGATAATCCAGCACTAATACTTATATCACCAACGACAGGTGGATCAACGTCTCGTGTAATTAGGAGGTCCAACGTGTGACCTTTCTTATGGGTAGCACCGTTGATGTGTTGTTGTAGTCCACTACTGGTAAGGAGATTGATGGAGCTTTTGGCGCTATTGTCTCATGGGTCATTAACATGAATGTTGAGATCGCCTGCGATAATAAGAAGATTAGGGCTAAGTAGAAAGATTGTCAATCAGCAGTGTAAATTCGTCAAAAATTCGTGAAAGTGCAGCATGTAGATTTCTGCTATGGACGATATAGAGTGATCAAACGCAGGGATACAGTTGAGGTGATGAATTCTGCTGATAAGAACTCGAATGATCTTGGTAGCAAACCAATGTCTGTGAGACGCACATTAAATCCTGTCGAAATCCGCCTCGCATTTGTGAAGCACGGGGAACTTGTTTGAAGCTGTAGCCAGCTGGAATTATGTTCCCAATAATCACATTGTATTCTGGTTTCAGCCACGTTTCGCAAATAGCGATTGTGTTCAGATTGTTTTCAATGACAAACTCGGTAAATTCGGTTGTCTTATTGCGAATAGATTGGGCATTTATGGCACAGAATTTAGCTTTTGGTCTACACAAAAAAGGGCTCATATATATATATATATATATATATATATATATATATATATATATATATATATATTATATATATATATATATATATATAACTAAATGCTGATAGGGAAACCCAGTGCATATACGACCGCCTACAGGAGACCGGCCGTATATTTTTATGTAACTGACTTTCCAATTATGTCTAATTGGAACATTGTCTGTAATACAAACACACATCACGCACTAAATATTGTTATGATATTGTAAAAAATAACATATATACACACAAATCGGTCTCCTTAAACCTATATGCCTAGAGGGGTACGGGATACCGGTGTGTAATCGGAAGTTAGATACTAATTATATTTATTTGCAGTAGTATATATTTAACGCCGATCTGGTATACCCCAAACCCAACCTGGTATATCCAAAACCCCAATACACAAATTGACAGCGCCGCATTTAACAAATGTACAACGTATGGCTAGCAGATCCGTCAAATATTTGTTTTTTTAAATGATGTATATATTTTTTAAAAATTTTAATATCAACAAGCATATAGAGGAACGCAAACCCCCTCAATCAATATATAGCAAAACGTTTAAACAACAAGCAATTCTCTGCCGGGGCCCGTAGGTGGCGCCTTATGCACATAAATAATTATATACAAGTGTCTGCAAAAAATGTGCTAAAACCCAATCAAAATAAAAAATGTTTATAATAATTTTAATTTAAATTCTTTTTACTAGGCTATCTCCACCAAGGCAATCATTAAATAATATGATTAGTTATAACCACACGTCAAAACTTTAAAGAGACCGGCTCCGGTGTTCTTAAAACAGCAGTCCCCCGACGCGGTGCTATATGCATAACTGGTCCCCCAAGCGGGTTTTAAACCTTATATATATATATATATATTGTTTTAATGGATATATATATATATACATATATATATATATATATATATATATATATATATATATATATTAAATTAAAACACACACACACACACACACACAAAATATATATATATATATATATATATATATATATATATATATATATATATATATATATATATATATATGTGTGTGTGTTTTTTTTTTTTTATATATTTTTAAATAATTTCACATATACAACAAACATTTTACTTGGTTCTGCAAGTAGATAAATTCCTTAACTATTTCTTGTTCTTCAAATTCCCAATAATTAGTTTGATATAGTTGGTTAATATTATTCGTTTTGACAGTCCAACGTTGCGTTCCCCACATGGCTGGGAACAGGTTTATGTGTGCCATGATGTATCACTATATAAACTAAAGCATATAAATTCGAGGTTTGATCTCCACAATTTTTATTATGTTAAATTCTAATAATACAAAAAGACAGCTACATTTTGAGAAGCTCAGAGTGCAACTTTGTTGATAATTTCGCATAATCAAAAGTAATGATGTATAGTAACACAGAAAAAAGTCATCTGAAGACGCTCTGTCTTGACGCTCTCACGAGCTCATTTGTCGCTCTCTTATCGCTCTCACGGCTCTCGCTGGGACGTTTTGACGCTCTCCTGTCGTTTTCACAATACGTGTGTATTTTGTCGGTCGGACTACAACGATCTCGACTCTACTAGTCGATGCCTGTCGCTTACATTCCACTGGCGGCGTTGTAAGCGCAGGACGATACTTTAAGTAGAGACTGTTTCTGAATATACACTCGAGCCCCCTGTCCAGTTGTTGCACTAACGACGCGAACTATGAGTTGCTCTGTTTCCTCAAACATAGCAATATCACTATGCACACAAATTTGTTTAATATATATATATATATATATATATATATATATATATATATATATATATATATATATATATATATATATATATAAAAAAAAGGGAGGGGCTGAGCAATCCAATATTTTTTAAACGAGGTGGGTTCGATTGCCATAACGGGGGACAATTGCAGGTTGTTGGTAACTCTCAAAGGTTATTGCAAATGGAGAGTTTTCATTGGGGTACACAACGTTTATAACATCTCGCTTAGTGATTGTGGCTATGTTACGATTAATCCTATTCACGTTTGTTTTCTTTAAGGCAAAAACACGAATGGTGTACTAAAGAGTATAGCAGTACTCGTCAGAACGATATTCCCTTCCACCACTATCTTCGGTTGCCCAGGCGCCTGGAGGTAGCA
>JAODUO010002120.1:22500-66262 GCA_025642075.2 Ridgeia piscesae
GTCCTTGAGCTAGCTCCATAATTTTTGCACCGTTGGAAATCTTAATAAACATTCTTTCCGATGTTATTACTAACTCACTTTTTTATTTTTTGACATGTGACTCATTTAGTTAGAACAGGTCACACAGCCACATACATATATATATATATACATATATATATATATATATATATATATATATATATATACATACATAAGCAGGAATATATACATATATATATTATATACATATATATATATATATATATATATATATATATATATATATATATATATATATATACACATACAAGCATTCAGAATGCATACATACACACCCTTATATATGTACTTATATTACGTATTCCGAAATAATTACCGGTAGGCTCCTGCACTATCTTGTTCTGTACACACACATACATACATTACATAATAGACATGTATGTATGTATACACAAACACATACACAGACCACATATACACATACATACACACACTCATACATGCATATACATACATATACGTATACGTATACATATACATATACATATACATATACATATACATATACATATACATATACATATACATATACATATACATATACATATATACATATACTATACATATACATACATACATACATATACATACATACATACATACACATACATACATACACATACACTGCCAAACACACACAAGTATATATGTGTCAGTGTACGTACGTACGTACGTACATACATACATACATAAATACATACATACATACATACTTACACACATATACATACATACATATTTTTTCTTCAGAGAAATTGAAGAAGGCATTAAGAGACTCGTACCGTGAGTTGACAATGCCACTCCAAGAGACAGTTCATGTAGACTCAGTCACTGAGGCCGCTCTTGATGACATGTTTGTCAAACTAAGAATACAAAGATCCAGCGCAACAAACCTCCCAGAAACACTTGGTGATCGTGATGTCGCTGCATTACAGCGTCTCATAGAGACAAGTGACCCAATCCAACTGTCTCAACTCTTTGATAAGCTGTGTGACAGACGTGCCCCCAGAAGTGTTCTCCTCCTTGGCCGCGCTGGTGTCGGTAAGTCAACATTGATTAAACAGATGGCTCAATTGTGGGCGAAAGGGGAGTTGTGGAAGGACGCCGTCGAGTATTTGTTCCTCATCACTTTGCGAGAGTTGCAGCAGGACAAGAAATGGACACTGGAAGATCTACTGCTGGACGGACTGCCGTTGACGGGAGCAGAAAGAAGAGTTGCCATGTGTCTACTCCAGGAGGATAATTCGAGGATCTTGATAGCTGAGGATGGCTTTGATGAATTGGATCATCAAATTGGCAAGAAGAGTGATGTCCGACGTGTTGATGAGCGCACTGACCTTAACACGCTCCTCTCAAGCATCACACGCAATACCATGCTGAAGGGTGCAAAGGTCATTGTGACCTCTCGTCACAACAACAATGTTCCGCGGTGTGACCGACTCACCGAGCTTTATGGATTTCCAGCAGACTCCATTCAGAAGTACATTGAGAAGTTCAGCAGAGAAGACACACCATTAGAAACCTACATCAAACACCAGCTCCAGCAGAACGTGAACCTTGCCACTCTATGTTATCTGCCTGTACAGTGCAACTTTGTATGTGTCTGTCTTTCTGACATGCACTCAGCCAGCCACGCAGCAACAGTTGCTACCATGACGCAACTGTACGTGATGGCCGTCATAAACATGGCGAGGAAACATCACCCAGCCTTGAAGTCCTCCAGCACAGAGATAGGTTCAAAGAGATTCTATGACATGATGGGCAAGTCCTTCAGGAGCCACGCAGCACTGGCGAAACACGTCACTGTGTCAACTCAGCTTAAGATCATCCTGTATGAAGAAGACCTTGTCCAGTTTGACATAACAGAAGAAGATCGAAGAGCAGGTTTCCTGGCGCAATCCCACACGAAGGATCGGACAAAGTGCTTCACGCGTCCTTGCTGGAGCTTTCATCATCTGTCCATACAGGAGATGTTCGCAGCTGTGGGGCTGCTGCTAGGACCACGGAAAGAACTCATGAAGCTGGTTAAAGATGAAGACTCAACACTCCGACATGAGGTACTAATCAAGTTCCTCATAGGTCTGTGGTGCGACCCACAGAATACAGACTTCATGGAGTCAGTCAGTGGTCAAGATGTTCGTCCAGGTAAGCCGTCATGGCATTGTTAGAAACTGGTTCAAATTATGCACGAGCAGTGAACACAACTTGCCCTATATAACGGCTGGCTAACAACGGCATTTGATTTCGGAGCATCCTCCTCCTCCTTATCAGTATCATCATAACATTTTATACTAATAACTATTGCCATTGTCAGCATTATAACTAACATCATCATCATCATCATCATCATTAAGATCATAACTGGCATCATCACCTGCAGCAGAGTAAACACACACACTAACATCATCATCATCATAATCTGTCATATATATATATATATATATATATATATATATATATATATATATATATATATATATATATATATATATATATATATATATATATATATAATATTATATATATATAACATGAACAGTAAAATATGTTTAAATTTGTCTAAAATGTCTTTTAGTAATTTTTCAGTGTTTTCTAATTTGCTTATATCTATAATTAAACCAAATTTTTTCAATATTTACTTTTCTATATTACAGTAAGTATATGTATATATATATATGTATATATATATACATATATATATATATATATATATATATATATATATATAAATATATATATATATATATATATATATATATATATATATATATATATATATATATATATATATATATAAAATATATATAATATATATATATATATATATATATATATATATATATAATATAATATAATATAATATAATATAATATAATATAATATAATATAATATAATATAATATAATATAATATAATATAATATATTATATTATATTATAACTCAATTGTATATATATATATAATATATATTATATATATATATATATATATATATATATATATATATATATATATATATATATATTATTATTATATGTATCAATATATGTTTTAGTATAAGTATTTTATATTTTTAGGAGGGTTGCGAGACACTGCGCTGAAAGTGACCGACTTGGGGCAGCAAGTTGACAGTGTGCAAAGCACAGTTGCCGTTGTGGAAGACAGAGTGGATATTGTGCAAGGTAGGATACGGTGTACATTGTGATAAATATTCCATATCAACATAAACATAAATGTGATATGCCAGAAGTCAACCGAACACATACTAATTTATTCCGCACTAGTCGATCCTTGTTGTATATCTGTAACAATAATTAACGCTATCGCTAACATTGCATCTTGTATAGACAATGGTGATACTGGAAGTGGATGTGTAAATAATGAAAGCTTATCTCTATATTTTCGTATCTCAATAATATCACACATCTTTGTTTATTCATCATATTATTTCTCTGGTACGCACTCTGACGTATTTGACAAGCCTAAGGACTTTATATCCCAAGTCACATATATCCTAGGCAAAGACGATATGTTATATATTTATTTAATGTTTTCACAATTATGTTACTTTCGCTCTTAATATAAATAAGTTTATATTAGCAATATTGTTGTCAATTTTCGTGGAACATTTCTAGTCATTTGAGCATTTTAAGCGTAACTTATTATATGTTATGTTGCACATCTCGTCCAAATGTTATAGGACATAATCGACTTGGGACATACGCGACTTCAGACATAACGAGTACAAGTTATTTTACATATATATATTTTCACCCTGCCACTATATAGGTTGATCGATATGATTTTGCCATCTGTCTCCGGGATTCAAAATCATAAATAATGTATTTGTACATTGTGATTCAAAGGTAATTTTTTCATTCAAGAAAAACATTAACGACAAATAATTGTGTTGTGTCCATGCTGCACGTGTTTTCGTATCAATTTTTCCGCTGGTACCTTTTGCATAAATTAACCAATTCGAAACATTGTCAGTAATTCACATTAACAGACCTGCAAACATGTCATCGCCATTACACAAACATATGCATAAAAGTACAGTCGGTTGCTCATTAATCCTAATTTGATATTAGTTTCCGTAACAACATCCATACATTTGTTAACAATATGGCGGATATCTAAGCAATAGTTAACAGCGCGCAAATCAAAATCATCCAACCCTAAATTACAAAATTCAGCCCGGACAAGTTCGACATAAATTAGTACAATTACACAACCTTCAACCATTAAATAAACAATGACAAAACACATTTCATTTAAAAACAAACAAGTAATGTGGTATATGAATATTAAAATTTAATTTTATTTACAACAAAGCTTACATCATGCAAATCTAAAATACAGACTGTCAGAAGCAAACATAAAAGTTGACCTAAACTAGCAACAAACACAATATACAATAAACTGTCAACTAACAGGACTTTCACTGGGACGCTCTTAATTCAGTATTGTCCTGGGTCCAACCAAGGCAAACATCTGTCTATGTTGCACAACACAATTGTCTTGACACTCATTCACATTCGTCTATAAGCTGATAGAGATTATATATACGACAGTCGCACAATTCAGACTTACACTTGTGCAATCATTACCACTATTTTTATTTAGACTTATTTTTATATACCTTGATTGTAACCATTCGATTGTGTTAATGTAATAATTTACTACGATTTGATATTATAGCAACTGATTTATATTTAAAGAAATTGTTATGCTGTCACCTAAATATTTTACAGTTTATGTTGCTTTTATACCATCATAGAAACAAGCCCACATCGTTTGAAATGAAACCTCTAAACAACTAATCATACGATGGTACCACACAACATGGGTAATTCTTATTAGCATATTTATTGCATTAATATCCAAGCACCGGATATATCAGAACCACTCCCAACTTACGGATGATCTAAATGGTCTGTTATCATGCAATATATGTTGTTGGACTGACACTAGTAAGTAGGTGCTACAGCAAACTGATTGATGCAGTCCCTACATCAGGACTCAAACATGTCATGTTGTCCTACTAGTCTTCTGTGTGACATGCAGACAAACCCCTGTTTTGCAAACTTTTGTCACTTCAAATCACCAAGTACTCTGCTGCGACCAGTGCATCTCTCTCTCTTTGCTCTCCATCGTCCCCGATGATGACATCAGTGTAGGGTTTCGTCCGTTGTGTGCTTTGCTCGTTGGTAAGATAATAGTCCGATATGAGCTTTAAAGCCTCTCCCGCAGTTGACATAGAAGATGATAGGGGCAGAAGCATCAGGAAAGCCATGGCGGAGATTGTGATCATGTTGGTATTATTGTGATATATTGTCTTCAATATGACTCTTTCCTTTGTGAATGGCCTGCCTCCACTGTTGTTGATCTTGTGCAAGAGTCTCCCAGTTGTCTATGGTGATGTGTGTTGCCTTTGGGTGTCGTTTGACTACATCTTTGTATCGCAGCCGTTGCCCACCATGAAGACGTTTCCAACGCTTGCATATCTCTCTGATGTCTTCTAGTGTATGGGCAACGATAGCAGCATCATCTGCAAATAGTAGCTCACGAATGTAGAGTTCTCGAGTTTTTGTGCTTGCCTTTAGTCTAGCCAATTTGAATAATTTTCCATCGGATCTAGTGCGGATGAAAACTCGTGCAATAAGGTGTTCATACACTGTAGACAATAATGTTGCCACAACGAGAGTGAACAAGGTAGGTGCCGGGACACATCCTTGCTTTTGTCCATGGCTAATTTCAAAAGGACCAGTAGTTGGAATTCTTGAATTATCTTCGTAAGGTGAGAATCATGTCGATTGTAGAGCGTGAGCGACGAAATCCACATTGGCTTTCTTGGATGATCACCTCTGCAATGTTCTGTAGTCCTATCAGAAGGATTATGCCGGCATATTTAAACTATTGTGGTAGTTCTTTTGCTGTCCTACAAATGCAGTAGAATTTCAGCAATTGAACATGAAGAGCTGTACCTCCATATGTATATATTACAGCAGGTAGTCCTGGTGTTTTTCCTGATTTTATAGATTTGATGGCAGCTGAGATTTCCTCTACTGTTGGTGGGTTAGCCATGTCTTCCTGGACTGGGTATTGATCTACTGACGCACGTGCTTTTTCTCTAGCAGTTGCTGGGCAATTCAATAGGTCGCTGAAATATTCCCTCTGCCTAGACACAATTGCTGGTTTCTCTGTGAGTAATTATTAACCTTCCGCATCTCTAATTGGCGCAACAGCAGTTTTATGTGAACCATATATCTGTTTGATTGCAGCGAAGAATCCTTTTGAAAAATTTCCGTCACCTAACTATTGTAGTTGATCAGCTTTCTTGTCCCACCAGGCATTTTGTTTTGCTCGTAGCTTTTTTGCAGTTTTGATTTTGCTTGCCTTTAGCGTAGTTTTCGGTTACTTGTCTGCTGGGACAATAATGCATCATGTGTCGTACGCCTTTTCTCTAGCAATGATAACATCTCAGCATCGGTTTCATCAAACCAATCCTGGTGTTTCCTGGTTGTGTGCCCCAGACTGTCAACAGATTTTTCGTACGCTTTCTCACAAAGCATCCACCACTAATTGTGCAATTGTATGAAAGGTTCATAATGTTGGTTTCCATGTGTGCCATTAATACTTTCTGCATCTTAGAATCTGCCAGTTTACTGACATTTAGTTTTCTCACAGGTAATATCCGATTTTCCTTCGAGGTGGCTTGATATGGAGGTTGCACAACGATCGGATTAGGTAGTGATCAGTAGAACAGAACTAACGATCACACTAAATGTTGTGACATTAGCCTGGGTCGTGTAACCTCCTCTGTAAGACTTCCAGTTCCTGAGACTGCATCAAGTGCGACAGTCCTAACTACAGCCATTCCTTCTTCCATGGCCTTTCATGGGATTGTTCTTGCATCTGAATTGATAGCCTTGTTGACAGTCTTATTGACAGTTTTGTCAACCTGGATGGAGTGGTATGTTGGGGACGACAATTCGGACACCGACGTTCGCAGAAAGATTGCAGCAGGGGCATATGTTTGAAGGAAAGTTGAAGGGATGATGGGAGTGTGACGGATATCACGTAACCTTAAAGGTGCTCACCTTATGTGGTACCACGTCATACATGTATGTCTTGGAAATATCTACACAAACATATCATTATTCACTATTCACTTCCCAAACTGTTTTCAGTCAGGGCTGTCTTGTGAGTCCCAACTCACCAATGACAGCTATAGACGAAAATACACACGCATATGTCATATCGTTCTTGATTTCGCCAAAGTCTCTCATAGGCACCAGGTATCCAAATTATCCCTCTGTAGAATTGTCCCTTTATTGAATAACTGGAAACTCAAAACTGGATAAAATAATTCCTTTCGCATCGAATACAACACATTTTATTCAACGGAGCCCTGTCGGATGTTACATTTTGATAACCACATGACTCAGCCCTTGTACAAGTTATATTTATGCTCAACTGTACATAAATGAAATAAACAACACTATTCAATCTGCCATATGGCGCTTTGTTGATGACAGCATCACATATATAGCAAAATCACATCTGAAATTAATAACAATATCCTGCAATGTGACCTTATCACACTAAAGACGCGGTCCAACAAATGGCAGATGGAGTTTTAATTTTATAAATGTGTGTATCTCCCTAGAACAAACAAAATGAAACCCACACTGTATTCGTATTCCCTCTTTGGCGTGGTACTCTCCACAGTCTCCAACCACCCATATATTTAAGTAAAATTATATACTACCCTAACATGGGCAATTCATATCACAAACATACTTTCAAAATGTTCAACTATTTTAGGCATGATCAAGCTAACCCTCAGACCATGCAACTCTGATGTAAAAGAAACTGCATACAACATGCTATTCCGAAAAAGAGTTGGATATTCCAATCCTATATGGAAGCCATGCACTGCCACCCAAGTTAAACGCCAGATTCGTCAAAAACAAACATATATAGATGCCAGATAAATTAAACACACCTAATAGTTACGCTTGGATGAATTACCCACATACGGTTTTTGTAATGTGTCATTATGAAGACAAACATTAATTGGAATGCATCATGAAGTGCAACGATACCCGGGACACTGCGGTTTAGGTTAGTATCCATGGACGAGTCACACATTAAGCGGATTAGGTTAATATATATGGGCGAGTCACTCATTAAGAGCATTAGTTTAGTGTCTATGGGCGAGTCACTCACTAAGCGGGCTATTTATTTTCAATACACACCCAAAACAAGTATGAAATGGTTTCTTTTACAGACACACCACTCAGTCGGAAGCATCCTTTTATTTATTCATGGTTGCGATTTAAGCAATTGGTATTATTTAAGAGATAAGTAGTTGGGTAAGTTATTGTTTTAGTAGTAATATTTGTTCAATAGTAGTCAGGCGCATTGGTTTTATTACAGAAGGGCAGCGAGACACTGCGCAGAATATGATGGACCTGGCGCAGCAACTTGACAGTGTGCAAAGCACAGCGGATCGTGCACAAGGTAAGATAATAATAATAATAGTAATAATGATGTTATTGATAAAGAGCCGTGTACTATTGCCTATATATGTGAGGGGTGGAAGGCCCACCAATGTGTGAACATGTCGTGGCATCCACAAATCATGTTTCAGCTACTGGCCAAATACCAACACAGAGAATGTGATGGACAGCATATTCCCTTAGTTCCTGAGGCGGAAGATCCAATTGTGTGGACAAAGGTGGCTTGCACAGCTCAGTTCGAGTTACTGTTATTTGGAGTAAACCAAATCAAAAACCGGCAGAGGACAATGAGAGGACACAAAACCACAGAAAATAACCTATGCAGCGTGAAGGGTTGTTGTGTTTATGATGACAGGGCGAGCTCGCTATGTAGAGATGACCGTATGCGTGACAAGTGGCACCAGGTCGTCAAACAGATACTGTGTGCCACAGAATAACTTTAACTATTGCTACATGCTATCATCAAACAAATGACACAATTAAAGAAAAATACACTGGAATGTGTGAAGTCAGATGAACAAGGTCTGGACTGGTTACATCACATAATTATACAGTCCTTTACTCAGGAAGTGATACACAAGAAAAATGGGATGGAATTATGATGGACGAAGAAAGATAATTATGCTTACCAGGATACTGGACCATCTCGGATCGCATCTGTTTTGGTGAAACTCAGTGACAAGAGATTTATCGTAAGCATCGTATAAACGTATGCACCGACGTATATAAAGCTGATGAGGAGCACGTCACATTTGTAAGGATCTTGAACTAACGAAGTCTCAGTGTAATCACAGAAGATTGTAAGACATATGGGAAACTTTAACGCTAAGGTTGGTGAAGACACAATATAACCACATGACACAGGGTTCAGAAATGAGAGAGATAACAATTTTGAATGGACACAATCTGATAACATGAGTATAAGAAATACTTGGTTTCAACAACATCCAAGAAGACTGTGGATTTGGCAAAGTCCAGGTAACCGTATACGAAATCAAATTGATTATATACTTGTCATTAAAACACCTTTCATGGGGCAGACGTGATTCAGATCGTGTGCCAGTTCAGATACTTTGCCAGTTCAGATCATGTGCCAGTTCAGATAGATGATATGCTAGTTCAGATTGTGTGCCAGTTCAGATCTTTTGTCAGTTCAGATCGTGTGCCAGTGCAGATAATGTGCCAGTTCAGATCGTGTGCCAGTTCAGATAATTTGCCAGTTCAGATCAAATGCCAGTTCAGATCATTTGCCAGTTCAGATCATGTGCCAGTTCAGATCATTTGCCAGTTCAGATTGTGTGCCAGTTCAGATGATTTGCCAGTTCAGATCATATGCCAGTTCAGATGATTTGCCAGTTCAGATTGCGTGCCAGTTCAGATCATTTGCCAGTTCAGATTGCGTGCCAGTTAAGATCATTTGCCCGTCCAGATCGTGTGCCAGTTCAGATAATTTGCCAGTTCAGATGATTTGCCAGTCCAGATTGTGTGCTAGTTCAGATCATTTGCCAGTTCAGATCATGTACCAGATAAGATAATTTGCCAGTTCAGATCGTGTGCTAGTTCAGATCATTTGCTAGTTCAGATCATGTGCCAGTTCAGATCATTTGCCACTTCAGATTGTGTGCCAGTTCAGATCATTTGCCCGTTCAGATCATGTACCTGTTCAGATCATTTGCCAGTCCAGATCATTTGCCAGTTCAGATCATTTGCCATTTCAGATATTGTGCCAGTTCAGATCATATGCCAGTTCAAGCCACATCCAAACTAAGACTGAAGGAAGGAAAGTAGTGACAAGGAACATTAAGCTGGACATGAACGTAGTAAGGTCAGATTCATAGATCAAAAAGAAATTCAACGCAACAGATCAAATCAGTTGCAGAGCACTGACTGACATTGAATATGTAGACGACCAAATGAAGCAGTCAGTTATACAGATTACAGAAAAAACCCTATTCGTAGACAATATCCAAATGAGCAAAGAAAAAATGGATGCCTGACAACATTCTAAAATTGAGAGATTAAAGGAGGAAATTCAAGCAAAACCGTGAGTGTTATGTAACAATGAACACAAGCATAACGTCCAAATGTTGTCCAACCAAAGAGAAATAGCTAAACGAAAAATGCAAAAGACAAATTAACAGAAACATTAACACGAAACATCAACATGATACAAAATCCATGCTTATTAGAATAGGACAACTAACAGGGAAAGAACATATTCAGCTACAGGTTGTCTGAAAAGAAAAGACGGAAGCGTAGTAATGAACAAACAGAGAAAACTGGAAAGATGCTTAGAACACATTGGTGGACATTATACAAATGAAAGGGGTGACAAATACTCAAATAAGAACTTTCACTTTCAAGAATCTCATGAATCATTTCATCCCACTGAGAGTTTTATGAGTCACATCACCATACGGATAGTCTCATGAGTCACTTCACGTTACGAAGAATCTCACGAATTACGTCACCACACGAAGAGTCTTGTCAATTACGTCACCACACGAAGAGTAATGAATTACGTCAATACTCGAAGAATTTCTTGAGTCATTTCACCTCACAAAGCGTCCCAAGAGTTAGTTCACATATATGTTTCTGAACATTATTATGGCACGAATGAGAAACAAAACAAAACCAGAAAATATAGAAGAATAGAATGTATTTGCAGAATATAAAAGTACAGCAACAAATGCAATATGCATGATATGATTGAAAGAACATTGGAGGTGCAGAATACATGTATATTTGTGTTATCGACTACGCCAAAGCATGTCAGAGAGTTCATCATGAAGATAATCTGTTCACACTAGAGGGTTTGAGAAATGATGATACAGACCTACGAGTTATAAGAAGTCTATAGGTCTACTGGGAACAAGCAGCAGCAGTAAGGATAGAGAATGAAATTAGTACATTTAAGGAAATAAAGCACGATGTAACACAAGAGTCTGTCCTGTCCCTGATCTGTTGTCTTTATACTGCGAAATGTTCTTACGTTCGTTAGAAGATACGCCATAATTTCAAGTAGGAGTATACGACGTAAACCATTTACGATATGCAGGCGACGTTGTTCTAATCGCCGAGGATGACATAGCTCTATATCAGATGCTAGCTACAGTAATAAAGGAAACTGAGATAACAAGATAAGTCCCTGAATAAAAAGAACATTATGCAATGTGCAACATACATATACATGCGGGCTCACACACACACACACACACACACACACACACACACACACACACACACACACACACACACACACACACACACACACACACACACACACACACACACACACACACACACACACACACACACACACACACACACACACACACACACACACACACACACACACACACACACACACACACACACACACACACACACACACACACACACACACACACACACACACACACACACACACACACACACACACACACACACACACACACATTATATTAAGCAACACACTTAGTAAACGTCTATGACATGTTAGCCACGATGCGCTACAACTTCATCAGCTAAAATTTTTTATTGAGGGCGTCCTCTTGATTTGTCCCCTTCAGTCTCTCCAGTTGTTACTGGATGTTCTAACACATCTTTCTATTGCAGTTGGCTGCTCCTAGACTTTTTCGCAGTTTTTCTCTATTGTCGTAAGTACTTACATGTGCTTTGTATAGAACTTTATCTGTTTTCACTGAGGATATGTTATATATATATATATATATATATATATATATATATACATATACATATACATATACATATACATATACATATACATATACATATACATATACATATACATATACATATACATATACATATACATATACATATACATATACATATACATATACATATACATATACATATACATAGACATGCATACATATATGTGATGATTATGTTACGTTGTTGTCTTACTGTGCACCAAATAGGATTGTTGCCCTTAAAATAGCGAGGATGATTCTATTGTCATGTGTTTGATTTGGTCTGCAGCCGCTGGCCTGAGAGGATGGTGCTCTCGTCTGTGCTGCCTTGGCTGTGCAAGGGATTCAGAAATAAGAGGTAATGTATACTATTGTGTAGCAGCTCCGCTTTAGATACTTTGCGGCGTAAAAGCGACTTTGTAATAAAAAGTTCAAAGAACCGTTGACAGTGTCGGAAGTGCGATACCACAAACTGTCGTAGGCATTGTCATTGATATATTACACACACACACACACACACACACACACACACACATATATATATATATATATATATATATATATATATATATATATATATATATATATATATATATATATACATATATATATATATATATCTTACCTTGTGCACGATCCGCTGTGCTTTGCACACTGTCAAGTTGCTGCGCCAGGTCCATCATATTCTGCGCAGTGTCTCGCTGCCCTTCTGTAATAAAACCAATGCGCCTGACTACTATTGAACAAATATTACTACTAAAACAATAACTTACCCAACTACTTATCTCTTAAATAATATTATTATAATCCATATATGTACATATATATACGTATATATATATATATATATATATATATATATATATATATATATATGTAATATATATATATATATACGTGTATATATATATACATATATATATATATATATATATATATATATATATATATACGTGTATATATATATATATATATATATATATATATATATATATATATATATATATATATACACGTATATATATATATAATATATATATATATATATATATATATATGTATATATATATATATATACACGTATATATATATATTACATATATATATATATATATATATATATATATATATATATTTATATATATACGAATATATATTACACATATATGTATGTATAAAGCATCTTAAAATCACAGTGTATAATCTGATTTTATTAACAATAAATAAATAAAATTAAATAATAAATGAATAATAAAGTAAATCATCTAGTTAATAATTAATAAGGTGATTGATTATGTCACGTTGGTTGCATGATGCGTCTAGTGTTGTAACGTAGTTGTTAGTAGCTTGCATATGACGTGATGCTTTCAGCTACAGCTGCCAGATAGCCATATATGAGGTGGAAAAATACCAAATGTGTTATTCCTTCACGTGTATAGCCTCTCATTAACCAGGAATCGAGCAATGCATTCTTGCGATACCCTACGGTATATGGACACCTTGCTACCCCAGGGCATATTTGCATTGGATATAGTGATCCAGCCACGACAAATCTTTGGCGGAGTACTATTGCCTACTTTCAAAAATCTTCAACTATTTTAGGCGTAATCAAGCGAACCCTCATACCATACAACTCTGATGTAAAAGAAACTGCATACAACATGCTAGTCCGAAAAAGAGTTGGATATTCCAATCCTATATGGAAGCCATGCACTGCCACCAAAGTTAAACGCCAGATTCGTCAAAACGAACATAGATAGATGCCAGATAAATTCAACACACCTAATAGTCACGCTTGGATGATTTACCCACATACGGTCTTTGTAATGTGTCATTATGAAGACAAACATTAATTGGAATGCATCATGAAGTGCTACGATACTCCTCTTACCGCGAGATCTTTTCCGTGATGATGTGCAACGCGGGCGGTTTGAACATTAAAACAAGTAATGCCCGATCCCACCACAACTACAGCATGTGAATGTGGCCTTGTTCCTCTTTGCACATTCCAGTGATCGGTGACCAGAACCTCCACAAATGTAACAAGCATCACTCGTATGGGTTACTTTGCCTATAACCGCATACTGCTATCTACCCCCTGGAGCAGGTCCATGTCAGTCGAAGGGCACGCCTTTGTTATAGGCCTATCCTCGAAAGAGAACTGTCGAGCAGTTACCAAATATGCGTGACGCGCCTTGGATGTGTTTTATTGTTACCAGTACTTCCTGGATAGACTTTGGGTCGCGGAACATCGTGGCCTCTTGTGCCGCCTTCCTATTAGCCTGTTACTATTTCCGAACTGGGGTCATCGGACCATAACATGGTTTTGCTTAAACCTAAAGCGAAAAACTCAGTTGATACTGGATGCGTGACACGGTTAACCGTAAGGTGTATGGGGCCAAAAGAAAAAGCCACATTCAGTATGGCTTTATCAGCCATCAAATGGGAACCCCTATTTAGGCTTGATTCATGTGCAGATCAGTATTCATATTATCAAACGGTTATTTGCAACCTAATGGAAATATGCTTTCCTATTAAAATTGTTACGAGGCATACGGCTGATAAGCCATGGGTCACAGACTGGTTCAGAGACTTAGTTCGAAAAAGACAGCGAGCTCACATGAGTGGTGATTTGAATCAAGCAAAAATATTGCGTAATAAGGTAAACCCGGAGCCGCTTCGAAACTTAAGTAAAATTTTTTAACCAAACACAAATTGCAGCAATGCATGAATCGGGATCCCACGATTGGTGGAAGCATATGAAAACAATAATGGGACTTAAAACAAAGGGAAAAATCATGCATGCAAGGTCTAGCTAACAAAACAACGGATGGTGATTGTGGCTTACTGGCCAATACAATGAATGATTTCTTTGTGTCTGTGAGTGACCATTTGCCTCGGTTAAATAAGAGTCACAAGGTGTTCGAAGTTAACGAGGAACTGCCGGATCAGTATGTGATAAGCGTATGTACTACCTTTAAAGCCTTGGAGAGTGTTAAAGCCAACAAGGCTACTGGGCCTGACAACATCCCTGCATGGGTGAAAAAAATTATGCAAATGTTCTCGCCCCTCCATTAACTGCTATTTTTAACAATTCATTAAGAGAAGGTGTACTCCCTATGGAATGGAAAATGGCCAATGTAATACCGTTGCCAAAAACAAGCCCCCCTGTGTCGATTGAAATAGACATTAGACCAATTTCACTAACTCTAATAGCTGCCAAGGTTTTTGGGAATCAATAATAATGAAATGGGTGGATGAAACAATTGAAGGTGAAATTGATGCTAAGAATTTTGGGGGGAATTAGCGGAACGTCCACAACAGACGTTCTTGTCGAACTGGTTCATATTTTATAAGGCGACAGATAAATTGAATTCTTATGTCAGAGTTGTAATGCTAGACTTTAGCAAAGCGTTTGATTTTATTAATCATCATTTGTTGCTAGATAAGCTACAGTCGTAGGGGTTTGGGCCCGCACATATTTTAAGATGGATGGCAACATTTCTATTAGACAGAACTCAACGAGTAAAAATAGGAAATGAATATTCCCATTCTGGTCACCCCAATGGGGGAGTACCGGGGACATTGTCTGGACCTAAATTTTTCCCTTGTTTATATAAATGATTTAAGAACGATTGTTCCATTATATAAGTATGTAGACGACAGTACGTTATTTGAAATATGCGACAGAAATGATGTATCTGTTATACAAGAGTCGGTTGATTTTGGGTCCCAGATGGAAGAACAGAATGACATGAAAATTAATTCCGAAAAATCAAAAGAAATAATCATTAGTTTTGCACAAGATGGCAATTTCTGAAGCACTATCCCGAATATAAAGATTGATGGGAGGGATATAGCACAAGTTTGCCATGCCAAACTATTTGTGACCATTTCTCAGGATCTGACATGGAACAAACACGTGGATAATATTTGAAAAAGGCTTGGGAAACGCTTGTACATGTTATATCAGTTAAAGCGTGCAGGGGTTACCCAGAAAGATCTGGTCAGTGTATATGTTAGTGTGGTGAGACCAGTTCTAGAATATGCATGTCCCGATGGACACTAACTTGCCCCAATATTTGTCTGACAATATTGAAGTTATACAAAAAAAGTATTTTTCCTGGATTGGGGTTTCGCGGAAATACTTAGACGTGTTAACCTGGGTACGTTGGGAAAGTAAGACGGGACAGCATTTGGGCAAAAATATTTTGATAAAATTAAAGTCGGCACACACAGATTAAATTATCTGCTGCCTGACAAAAATATCAAAAATAATGTTAGACAACAAAATGTGTACCCGTTACCAGTTACTAGAACGAATAGATTCCGTAACTCCTTTATACCGTGGGCTTTATACAACTGTCAGTAAAAAGGCTATTAATATGGTATGATTTGCGGTATCAAATGTATTTATATTGTATTTGTATGATGTCTTGATGAGTTAATTGTAACCTATTGTAATGTCAATCCAACTCAGTTGAGTTGCTAATAAAACTTGTGTTATTATTATTATTATTATATCCCTAGGTCCCTTCCGAAATGCAGGTACCGCAAGGCTTTGGAGTAGGCTAGGAGCGTTTAACAAAAAGGGATAAGCTTGGTTGGTCAAGTTGTAGACCCGATCTCCAAACGTGTCCATATTCACCCCCTCTTCCTGTCGCACGGTGGACAGTTCTGCCCGAAGTGTTATGATCACGGCGGGTCTCCGGCTTCCATATCTCTCATGGACAGCGCTGGCACAAAACATATCGGTATATGCGTGTTTATTAGTGTCTCTGTGTCGCGTTCGTTGCTGGTCTTTGAGTTTATCCAGTCTCTCATTAACGATGACAAATTCCTCGCGCATTGAACGGATTTCCTTTGGAATTTCACTCAGTATTGGGTCAGGGGGACGGGACGTTTCGTCTGGCGCCAGTACCGTCTCTACGTCAACGATAGGGCCTTGTAACATACGTGAAATCATTATGCGTAACAGTTGTCAGGATCATTTCAGAAGTCTGGTTAGGGACACGTCTCTACCTCTCATGACAACCCTGGTTTGTGTAAAGGCGACCAGTTAGGAGTGAATTACTAGCGCAGCGTCAGCGCGCGGTAGCTACATAACAAGTTATGCAACCTCCACGGCCAACGTTGGTAAATAAATGTATATTATTTCATCAATCTTCACGACAGTTCTGGCGTTGACGTCACCATTCTGACACCAACGTGGAAGAACGCAAGACACGTGTGGATCATTGCCTGCATGTGTTTATTGCATCCCACTTTAGCATCGTTCAGTACCTGGCCACGAATTATAGGCGTGGCTGCGCCATACCACCGAGTCGGACAATACGTATATTCAATTTCCAATACACAGCAGCTTATGCACTGGTGCAATTGCGTACTTATACACGGACTACATTGCGGATTTAAGAATCAGTTAACACCCTGCAACACTGTTCCCCCCTTATATATATATATATATATATATATATATATATATATTATAATAGTGAAATCGCTGTA
Organism: Ridgeia piscesae; assembly: GCA_025642075.2. NCBI lineage: Eukaryota > Metazoa > Annelida > Polychaeta > Sabellida > Siboglinidae > Ridgeia > Ridgeia piscesae. The sequence goes on from JAODUO010002120.1 coordinate 40,298, forward strand.
GGAAGTTATTGCGGAGTTAGGGAATAGTTAACACCCTGCAACAACATATATTGTCATAGTTCTTGTTTCAAACAGTATGTTCACTTGTCAAAACAGTCATGAACAAACTATGGTCCTCCTCGAACTAAACCTAACAACAACTTGTTCGTGGAAGATTTGTCACGGTTAGATTCAGTAAAGTGAGTCAGCAACTGATATGATATTTCCCCATGATCTTTCAAATCACGACTTTCACAGAATTTGTTACCGGTCTTCAAATAATTAAATTTCATTAAAGGCATCTCTGAGTATCTATGTTTTCTACGACTCGATGACTATGACAATAAACGTTTCTTGAAACTCTGTTGTATAACTCAACATCATCATTGTATGATAAATTGGGCATGAAATCCTTAATTTCAGTCACTGTCAACCCACAGCTATCTTTGGTCAGAGGATCTAAATGAGACAAAGCTTCCACGAAGCTTTTGGTTTAGTTAGAGGAGAACCATATTATTTCTGACTGTTTTGACAAGTGAATATATTGCTGTAACAAGTACTATGACAATACACACCAGCAGTAAATACATTGTCAGGCGTATTCAAGTCATCGAATCCTATCACGCCCACATATGGTACATCAAAGTAGTCCTAATAAACATTGGTACTGGATCCTGGTGGAGGAAAGTTTGTGCTGTATGTGGAAAGATTGTGGCTTGTTTCTGTTTATCTTACCAGGTACCTCGGGTTCCTCAAACATTGGGGGAAGATTCCGCAAATTATTGTGTCGTTTATAATATTCGTTCGCATTGTGATACGTGAATGCACAGTCAATCATGGGAATCTTTAATATGTTGTGAACAATGTCATATTTGAGCTCAACTACGTCACTGGCACGTTTGCTTTCAGTCTCCCCAATATAAAAGGCTCACATTTCGGGGTACATTTCCTGTATGGTGTTAAACGCGTCTCAAGCTTACAACTTGTGCCAACACTGGGTCAAATAGATGTTCACTGTACATGTAACACAATATTTGATTTGACGGATCCCAACTATCGCTTGTGAGCGAGGCCAAAGGGCTGGATTAGCCTACCATGCGATGTTTCGGCTCATGTCGGGTTCGGCCCTCACAGACACAGATAGTTTTGACTTTGAGATCTACAAACTCTACAAATAATGATGGCACAGGAATCAGGGACATAGATTGTAACATCAGCATCAAGCTTTGACAATATAAAGCACTTAAATGCGGTGAGAGAATGATATAAATAACGCATTTCTTAAATCACGGAACTAATGGGGTTTCACAAATCCACGTTAGTTGCTAGATGCGCTGATACGCAACTAGACCTTAGTTGCGTATCAGCGCCTCTAGCGATTTGTTTATACTGTTTTGAGGCATGCTTGTTTAAATCATCCTCAATTAGCTGCTGAACGATTCCGGAACGTACTAATATCAATGAATTCCAGTGCGCGATATGTTAGACGGGTAAAACATTTTACATTGTATCGTATTCGCCTTTGCAATGTAAGGGTGGTGTCACTCGGTGACTTTTGCTTTGTGTTTATTTATCAAAATAATGAATTTTATTTTGGATACATATACAAACTTGATAGTGTCAGTTAAACCAGCGTGAGGTCATTGACATATGTAAATAGTGTACATAATGTTATTATAGTCGGGATTAGGCTGCATGTCATTAATTGTTAAAAGAAACTGTGGCTGTCCACGTTGTCGTTGATGTCGTTGCACAGCGTTTATCAACATAAACCATGACCAAAACAATTGTGTCACCCTTTCCCAATATAGTGAAATACCTTTTCATATATATAATATGAAGGGTAAGCTATTTACCGTGCATGCGCGTAGCCAGCGATAGATTGTATGTGTGCGCATGATGTATGTGTGCTCAATAGACAGAACAGCCAAAATAGCGCCGTCTTGGCACTGAATTCGATCGAACTTTCAGCGACATTCCCTCGACTGTAAATGTACAGTAATGTACATATTATGTCTTCAACGTACATATTATCACTTCAGATTGTACCATAGTTAGCTTCGGAGTCATGCGGGTTCAGCAACTGCTTGTAGAATTATTTAAACAAGCGATCAGCAAAACATTCCACAAGACATTCTGCGTTTTACACACGTCAAGAATACGTAAAAGACGGCACATAGACCCTAGTTGCGTTAGAGCGCTCTCTGTCAGATTAGTTATTGTGGTACCTCATACGCTTTGACAGGCGCCATTTTTAAAAATGGCGAAATGCGTTATGTTGTTGAAGGTCAATCATACCACCTTTTACATCGCTATTCATAAAGCTATCCAATGATGTCAAACATTGTTGTGTGTGATGTATTGTTAGACGTATGACGACATTTGTATCGACGACTGCCATCTTTAAAAATGGCGGAACTGAATGTCGGATGAGTCCAAATGCTGTCTATTTGAAATCCTTGTCCCATAATACATGCACATGTCTGCCACAATTATATGACACATTTATTAAGATAACGGGAAATTTAACTTTTCAGTCATTTTGAAAAACATGGCCGTCACCATGTTATGCCCGGTTTTTGAAAATTCCACTTAAGAGAATGTCAAAACCATATGTATACATTGCTCAAATCACAAGTTAAACTTAAGTTAAGTACTGATTGTATACGGCTCCATAGGGCAGAGCCATGACTATGTCGTGTTTGGTTAATATGATAAATTAACCAGTTGTGACATGTTCTATCCCAGGATGCAGTGCACAGCAAAGTAAGTCCTTGAACACTCGTGTAATCATTAAGAAACTGACTCGTGTCTTTGACGCATTACAAGTGACCACCTTCATACACGAGTCGCAGTGTCCAAGTCTCGTTGACCTCGTGCCGGAGAAGATCAAAATAATATACTATTACAAAATAAATCCATTATTGTGGGAAATAGGAGAATGTAGCACACGTACATATATACAAATTCATATAGGTAAACATGCAAACCAGTGAAATATATAGTGATTCGATTAATACGAATACAAAATATGATTTGATAAAGTGTGTCGTACGAAAAAAGGAGTGTACATTCAAGTTCAAAATACAACATTGGTACATAAATTGAATGCCACACGGAAGAAGTAGTTTTTTAGCAGTCGCACATGTGGGGAAAGAGCTATGACTGTGTTTTATTTCATGGAATATTTCCAATATCTATACAAATATCATAGAGATTTAGACATATTTGTGACAGTGATGTTGTGATTGGTTAGTAAGATGCCGTTGTCACATTTTCTATCCCAGGAAGCTGTGAACGGCTAAGTTCGTCCTTGGAGCCCCGTGTGTTCATTCAGAAACTGACTCGTGTCTTTGACACGTTGCGGGTAGCAACCTTCATACACGAGTCACAGTGTCCAAGTCTCGTTGACCTCGTGCCGGAGAAGATCTCATCACGCAAAGTGTTCCCGACAGAAATGGCCGCGCTGTCGTGGATATTACGACAGCCAGAGTGCAGGGTGACAGAAGTCGAGTAAGTGTCTTTCATATCCATTTATTACTATTTAACACAACTGTGTAAACAGATTAAACTACGTTGATTGATATGGATTTGACTGTATACTGGTCAGTACTAGCCAATCTGATATGAACTAGTGAAGGTTTTCTCTACTAGGGTGTTCACAATGTGAGACATTGATTAGCCTTAATTCACACATTCACGTATTCTCTTGTGCTACAATCGGACAACGACCTGTCGTATTAACAACACCAATCAACATGACTGCAGTATTAATACGCATAAAACACGGACTGCCATCTGTCACAAATTGGCAGCCGCCACGGTGCATAAAAACATCTATTCTATTCTATTCTATTCTATTCTATTCTATTCTATTCTATTCTATTCTATTCTATTCTATTCTATTCTATTCTATTCTATTCTATTCTATTCTACTCTACTCTACTCTACTCTACTCTACTCTACTCTACTCTACTCCTTCCCACTTTACTCTACTCTACTCTACTCTCCACTCTACTCTACTCTTCTCTACTCTACTCTACTCTACTCTACTCTACTCTACTCTACTCTACTCTACTCTACTTACTACTCTACTCTATCTATCTTCTATTCTTCTATTCTATTCTATTCTATTCTATTCTATTCTATTCTATTCTATTCTATTCTATTCTATTCTATTCACTCCACACTACAAATGTCCTCACATAAATTCGAACAACTAGTATACTGCTATTTCTATAGGGTGTAGGGTTGATTGATTGATTGATTGATTGGTTGGTTGACCAATCGATCGATCGATCGATCGATCGATCGATCGACTAAGTGATTGATTGGTTTATTGGTTGGTTGATTGATTGATTGATTGATTGATTGATGGATGGATGGATGGATGGATGGATGGATGGATGGATGGATGGATGGATGGATGGATGGATGGGTGGATGGATGGATGGATGGATGGATGGAAGGTGGCCGGGTCTTGGTGAGTGGGTGGGTGGGTTGGTTGGTTGGTGGTTGGTTGGTTGGTGGGTTGGTTGCTTGGTGGGTAGATTGGCTGGTTGGTTGATTGTTTGATTAGTTGGTTAGTTGGTTGGTTTAAAATAATTAATAAATAAAATGCAAAGAAGGCAGCAACTCCTGTTGCGTGCTGAAATGTGATGTCTGTTTTGACCGTATCGTCTGCAAGGAGGGTGATGTGGGTCTGTCTGTTTGATGTTACATGCCAGCTTATTTGCTCTTGGTTAAATGCATTTCTGCGAAATCTGCATCTGGAGCCCCAATGAAAGTTCCTCGTTCACGTCAAATGCTTTCTTCTTAGTGCTGGTGTTGTGATACCCATCAAACAACCCTAGCTACTGTGTGCATGCCGAATATATGTAATGTAGATTTTGGCATACGTAGAATATTTGGGCCATGAGAATTTGTATAGTTAATAAACTACAGACCTTTGTTGAGCGTGGCTGAGACTATTCATGTCACCAGTCCACATGCGCAAGTAATTGTCGAAGAGAGACGGAGGGGACAACACATCTCATATTTGTAGAGGTCAGGTCGATAGCCGTAAAAAGAAGACATTGGTGCAGACGTTGGGTTCCGTCTCGATTCATTCCCAGGCGACAGTTTTGACATAGACATATGAAACTCGAGTCTCTCTTCATGGTATCCTTGAACCGGAGACGAGGGCGTCCTCTCTTTCTGTGACCGGAAGACTGTTGAGAGTAGAGAATCTGATTTGGAAGCCTGTCTGGTGACATCCTCATAAGGTGTACAGTCCACCGGAGATTCTTTCTGATCAGAGGATGTTCCATAGATGGCAGCCCTATCCGTGCGAGTATGTCCCTGTTTGTCACTTTATCCATCCAGTTTATCCTCATGATTGAACACAGATGTCGCATCATGAAGGCATGCAGCTTTTCCACGAGTCACGTGTACACTGTCCAGGCCTCGGCCCCATATAGGAGGGTGGACAGCACGATTGCACGGTATATTTTGCCTTTAACATAGTGGTTGTTCCAGAGTCTCTGGCGTAGTCGGCCGAAAGATGCACTAGCCTTGGCCATCCTCCTCTGTTTTTCATCGTCAATGTATCCATTATTTGATATAATGCTTCCGAGGCACGTGAATTCCACAACACAGTTTCCATCAACCAGGATATCCTCCTCTCGGGTTCTTGTAGAGTTGGATTGGTACAACACCTCAGTCTTCTTGATGTTAATCTTCAGGCCAAACTTCTTTGACGCATCGGAGAAAGCATCCACTATTTTCTGCATCTCTTCAGCAGAGTGGACAACCAGTGCACTGTCATCTGCGAATAACAGCTGTCATCAGTATCCGAGTAGTCTTGGTCTTCGCTCTGAAGTGTGCGACATTGAATAGGTCAGCGCTCTCTCTGGGTTGTATGCAGACGCCATCTCCCATGTCTCGGAAAGCCTCGTCAAGCATTGCTGAGACTAAGACTTCCCCTCCAACACTATTATTCGCCATCATTCCGGTATGTAGAGCATCGATCATAGTTGTGAACTTCTCTGGGCATCCATACTTCCTCAGTAGCTGCCTTAGCGCGGTCCTCCCAACGGTATCGAACGCCATACTGACCTGCTGCAGAGCTGCCCATTCCTCGTCTGGTGCTGAGCTTTCCTTCTCCTTCCATTGGGCGAGAGCACTGTCCAGCTCATGCTCAAAACTCTGTCTATGGCTGATGGTACTTAGTTTTGCCGTGATGAGCTTGGTCGGCTTACTTGTCCCTTGCCTGTTGTGCTTTTGTCGTATTCTGAAAGCCAGTTTTGACCGCAACATCGGGTTATCGGTCCAGCAGTTAGCTCCACGCATGGCTCGGGTACTGTGGATGTCCATCTTGTCCCGACACCTCGTGATGATGAAGTCGATCATATGCTAGTGTCTGGAACGAGGATGCATCCAAGTGGTCTTGCGTTCATCCTTCTGCTTGAACATGGTGCTCGTCACTATCACTTCGAACTCAGAACACAGAGCCAGAAGAAACTCTCCGGTTGGAGTTGCATTTCCCAATCCCATGTTTGCCCGTGACCAAGGGCCACTTGTCATTGTCTCTTCACTGCAGCGTTTGCAATTTATGTAAAACTGTGCACCGGTCTCGTCTGCTATCCGAGAAAGTAAGTTCACATCACTCCAGTGCTGCAGCACTTGCGCTGGCTAACCGTCTGTGTGCGCCCGACGTACAAAGTGTTTGTATTTGTATACTCTGTAATCCATAACATAGCACCGTGTTGTCTCGCTGTATTACTGAACCAATGTCAACCGAATTGGCGACTGAGATTTGCATTTTCCGGTATTGTCAGTACCGGGTTCGCAGATGGTCACTCACAGTGATTGCTGTTTTGTCGTAGCAGCCGCCACTCTGTGGAATGGACTGTCGGACAGTGTCAGGACGACAAAGACACAGCCACTGTTCAAAATACTTCTTATACCACACCTTTTTAGATTCGCGCTTCGTTGAGATTTTCAACAAATGCATTTACCCATACGTTATGCAATTATTATAATTATTTAATAACACATATTACTACATTTCTGCTCTGTTATTTAATTTGGGTTTTATATGTATCATATACTTTTATTCTTTGCACACTGAAGTCTAATACGTAATGCAATGAATATTTTTGTTTAGTATTTTAAGTATAGGCTTATATTTGGAATGGTGTTTTTTATATATCATCCAATATTAACTAATATGCGTACATGTATGTCAAGTACCTGAGAGCAATGCTGTTGATTCGGTGCTATACAAATAATTATTGTAATATTATTATATTTAAAATGATCAACAGTTTCGTTCTCCACTCATCCTCTGTATAAGTTGCTATCTATGGTGACACTATTTGATTGGTTAAAAGGTTAATTTCATTTTGTTTCCAACAAACTGAATTGTATTAGTTTAACTAATTGTTAAGATGCATCGATACACATGATGCACTGATATATACAGACGTCGAGGTAGTGGTCCATTGAACTGGTCTAACAGGGACTAACCTGAAGAAAAAAGCATATTTGCTCAGGTCTGATGAGTGGATACTGCCCATTATAATAAGTTAATTTACTTCTATAAGAAAGCATATAATATTTGTGTATTAAAACTGAATATCCTCACTTTGTGCATTATTCAGTTTGTTGTTGCTACTGTGATTTATGGAACTAATCATATGACGTTGTTGCTACTGTGATTTATGGAACTAATCATATGACGTTGTTGCTACTGTGATTTATGGAACTAATCATATGACGTTGTTGCTACTGTGATTTATGGAACTAATCATATGACGTTGTTGCTACTGTGATTTATGGAACTAATCATATGACGTTGTTGCTACTGTGATTTATGGAACTAATCATATGACGTTGTTGCTACTGTGATTTATGGAACTAATCATATGACGTTGTTGCTACTGTGATTTATGGAACTAATCATATGACGTTGTTGCTACTGTGATTTATGGAACTAATCATATGACGTTGTTGCTACTGTGATTTATGGAACTAATCATATGACGTTGTTGCTACTGTGATTTATGGAACTAATCATATGACGTTGTTGCTACTGTGATTTATGGAACCAAGCATTCCTTCCAATTTCACACTCAATATATACATGTACCACAAGGCAGTGGTGTACAGCTCTGCATGGCAGGGGCGTCAAACTACCTGAGATATTGCAATACCTGAGGTACTACAACACCTGCATACCACATTGGAGCAGGAGGGCCTAATGTTGCCAAGTCGTCCTTACCAAGTAATAATAATAATAATAAATAACAGTATTTGTCTACGCCATATCTCTAGCAATAAAACCATTCAGAGGCGCATTACACTTACATGAATATACAGATTACCTTAAAATAAACAATAGAGACGTAGTTGTAAAATAAATAGATCAGTAAAACAATGTTCAATATAAATACATAATATTAGTCTTAATAATACTAAAATACTAATACTGATAAATAATAGTTAATTATATTACAATTTAAAAATAAATAAATAATAAAATAGTTGATAAATAGTAGATATTAAAAATAGTAGATATTAAAAATAAATAATAGTTAATTATATTACAATTTAACAAAAAATAGTTGATAAATAGTACATATTAAACATGTTCAGATATTATAAAATTATTCTTTTAAAGTGAAAACGCTCTTTTAAACAGAAATGTCTTCAGTTGCTTCTTGAAAGAACTGAGGGAGTCTGTGGTACGCATGGCAAGCGGCAGATTGTTCCAGAGGCGTGGAGCAGCACTCGAAAATGCTTTTTCTCCCTGTGTACGTAGTCTGCATCGTGGAACCTCCAGTAGGTGAGCGTCCGCGGAGCGTAGCGCACGGGTCGGTTCGTAACGAATTAGTAGGTCGGTTATGTATGATGCAGCTAGTCCATGAAGGCTTCGAAACGTCAACAGTAACAATTTGTACTCGATCCGCTGTTTGATAGGAAGCCAGTGAAGATCGATTAAAACAGCAGTGATGTGGTCGTGTTTCTTCATTTTGGTTATGAGCCGAGCAGCAGCATTTTGTACTCTTTGGGGTTTGGTAAGAAGGTGGTCGGAAATGCCGTATAGCAGGCAGTTTCCTTTGTCTAGGCGAGAAGTAATATATCATAATTTCTGTTGTTTTCCGATCGAGAAGATTCCGGATTTTTCCAATACAATGGATATGGAAATAGGCTACACGACAAATGTGCTGCACTTGGTTATTCATGCTTAGAGCATCACCAAAGAAAACGCCAATGTTCTTGGCAACGGTGGACACTGGCACAACGGTATCACCAAGTTTTATGTGCGGCATAGACAGTTTGATCTTTACATGTGGCGCGCACATCTCAATAATTTCTGTCTTTGTAGCATTGAATTTCAGTTTATTTATTTTCATCCAATCTTGTAATTCTGCGACACTATCTTGGATGCGCATGACTGCCTGGATTGTGTCTTCGTCTGAGTGCGGACTGAACGCGAGATACAGTTGGGTATCATCAGCATACAGGTGAACGTTTATCCCGTGTCGACGTGCGATATCACCGAGTGGAGCAGTGTAGCAAATAAACATGAGCGGGCCGAGAACGGAACCTTGCGGAACGCCGAACACCACTGGTCGTTCCGCGGATATTTTGCCGTGCATTTGTATACGTTGGCTTCGATTCACCAAATACGACTCAAACCATGCAAGACATGTTGCAGTTATTCCAAACCGATCTCTGAGGCGGGTTAACATGATCGTGTGTGTGATCGATCGTATCGAATGCTGCCGATAGATCTAGTGGCACTAGTACGGCAGCCTTGCGCTCATCTAGAATACAGAGCAAATCATTGCGTACTCTCAGCAGTGCTGTCTCTGTGCTGTGGTTTGGACAATAAGCAGATTGCATTTGCTCATATAGATCGTTGTCTGACAAATGTTTAGAGAAACGGACAGCAACGACCTTCTCTACAAAACACAGGTTTGACACTGGACGATAGTTCTTGACGTCGTTTGCATCAAGCAGTGTTTTTTTCTCAGCAACGGAGTTACGAGAGCCTATTTAAAGGCGGACGGGGAAACTCCTGTCGCAATCGACACGTTCACAATATCAGCGATGGCTGGTGCTAAGCTGGATAAGTAGGCCTTCAGCAGATTAGTAGGAATCGGATCCAACATGCACGATTTGCATGCTGATTTGCTGACCAATTTGGTGATCGCTCCGGTTGTGGTGGGCATGAACGATGACAGATGCGAGGAAATACCACAGGGCTCATCGGGACGCATAGCTACGCAATTGCCAACGTTATCAAGGTCGCGTCTGATAATATCAACTTTGTCTATGAAATAGGTGCTGAATTCATGTAGCAATTGTCCCAGGTGTTCATTAGGCAATGCTGGCAGTCGTTCTGTGTGCAACAGAGAACCCACTGTCCGGAAAAGGGCTTTTGGGTTGCCAGCCTGGTCCTTAATTTGGTTGGCATAGAACTCGGACTTAGCTGTATAGAGCATCTTCTTAACAATGTCTCTTTGGTTCATGAAGATTTCCCGCTCGACGGTCAACCTGGACAACCTCCATCGCCGCTCCATCCTTCGTCTCTCCTTCCTCGCTAACAGAATGTCGTCGTTGACCCAAGATGCAGCTGGGCGGATAGTGAGCCATTTAGTTTTCAACGGTGCATGTTTTCCAAGAAGGTCACCCAGAACGTCATTGTATTGTGTTACACTCTCCTCTAATAATCGTTCCTGACTTGTGTATAAGTCAGAATTCTCAATGTCTGTTGAAAAAGAAGTCAAATTTATTGCTTTCATCTTGCGGTAGGTCTTTAGTTACCTTCGAAAAGGGGGTTTGCGCATTGCAGTGATCTGAAATGAGGTCAGCCACGACAGTGTCAACCACGCAGGAATAAGTGCGAGCGATAATTAAATGCAAGATGTGACCTTCTTGGTGTGTTGCTACTTCCACATACTGTGTCATGCCATGACTATATCACATGAACGTCAGTGTTAATGTCGAAATGAAAATTTAAATCACCAACAATAACCAGGTCATCAGGCAGTGTCGCGTATATGTCCAGAATATCAGCGAACTCTTTGAAGAAATCGACAACCGATGATCCATTCTTCTTGTTTGGTGGTGGGCGATAAACAACGAGCAGAATCACACATTTTCCGTATAGCGTTATCTTTAAACTCATAGCTACAAAAGAATGAATATTACTGAATGTTTTCAAAGATGTTGCTTTGACAGATTCCTTGTGTAATATTGCAATGCCACCACCGCGACGGCTGCATCTGGGATGGTGAATTAAATTGTATCCGGGTGGCGTCAGAGCTCTGGTTACAGGGAGGTCAGAGTATTTGTTGGTGAGCCAGGTTTCAGTAATTGCAACAATATCTAGGTCATGTTCATGGATGTGGTCTAATGTGTCAGTTGTTTTGTTGCGAACAGATCTTGCGTTGATTATGCATAATGACGCGGTTGTAGTCGGGCAGATTAGCGGATTCGATGTTAGTGTGACTGGAATTAGGTTGTCGTGGTGTTGTTGCGAAGATAGCACTCGCACGTCGGCTGGCTGGTCGATGGCCGATTACAGTGGAGATAGCGTGTTGATGTTGACGTTGACGTCCGCCTCGGCAGCCACGCTTGGTTGGTCGCCTTACAGCTATGCGAAGTTCACGTATGGTGTTCTAGGTACGAGGAAGCAAGCGTGACGAATTGGGATCTGTCGAGTGGTTAAGCTGGTGTAAACGACAGACACTGTATGTGTAGAAGGCTTGGTCAGGCTCGGCCATGCAGTGCGACGCTCACTGATGCGCGACGGTAGTTGATGTTAGTTGTCAACAATTGGCGTCACGGCTGACCGATTAGTGGCTCAGTTCGTTGATAAAAAGCATTACAAACTTACGAAGATGTTGCACATATATCTCAATTCATCCGTTGAACATATACTAAATGTACTCACGGTCACCTCTGCCAAAAATAGCTGTGCCAGATAAGAGCAACTTACAGAAAGATCGCAATGTTACAGAGCTCTGTCTTAGGCGCAGCCAAATAGGTGCAGCCAGCTCTGTAATCCATACCCATAGATAAGCAGGACGTGGTCCTACTGTAACAACCCAAGGCATTGCAAACATTTTATCAGCTGCTCGTTTCACAGCCCCACCCACATCACCCATCATACGGTCCTTTACCACATTTCCTTGCGCGGTTTCGAAGTACTGACATGACGCTGATAGGTCGAACGTGACCTTGTACAATTGACATCACATTCACGATTGTTCTGTTCCTGTACTGACTTGCTTGATCCAACCAACGATGATCTTTACGATGCAACACTGCGCCATTTCATCTGACAGCACCGCGATAGGCTCTTGTGTTTCAAGTACACGCTGCTTATTTCCTCCAGAAAATGGCACATGTAGGTCTCGGTGAAATCTACTTGCTAGGTGCATTAGGTTTCTGCGAGAGTGTATTTTAAGAATGGCAAGGTTCTCGTATTGAGTGCGGTTTGGAGGCATCCTTGCATTCCAAGAAATCGTTTTCGAAGTGAACGTGAACTTCGAAATAGGCTCTCATCTATAAGTGTCGTTTTTCATGATAGCATCGTTGTATGGGCGTTGATTTCTAACTTCGGTCAGTTCTTCGCTCGGTGTATTCGCATCTGTCTCTGGAATGTTATGTTTTCTTTTCTTTCTAGAATTCCAGAAGACATTCTTATCGAGGACACTGTTTTTCTGCCACTTTTATGTCTTCTGACGATCAGAAACGTTGACTATGCTCAAGGCTTTTGTGTTTAGATGACAACGCCATGTATATGTGTTAAGCAGACATACTTTCCAAACAGATAACACTTCATTGGTACACAGTTATCATATAAATTATACAGATAACGTAAAATACATGACTTTTATTGACATGTTATACACGTGTGTAAGGGAATGAAAATAGATACGAATATTTTAGAGATCATCATAAAATAATAGGTATGTATTCATTGAATGAAATAAAACATGTAGTTAAGCAGCTAACAGTTACTGAATATGACAATTACCATCCTTTTTAATACTACCCTTTGCTGTGGACAAGCCAAAATGGGATCTATGGTGTGTTTCGTAGGCACAATCTCATATAAATTATCATACCACCATGAAAACACAACTATCGCAAGAAAGAGCAAGCAGTGCTCCATTTGACTAGGCTACTTATATTCCTATTAAAGCCACACTATTTGCTACTGGAGACATTTGCGGTAGTTTCAACCATATGTATTTAAATGTTTTTGAATGAACTTATCTAGCAAGTCATTCCTCAGTATAACTGATTGACGGCTGAAAAGGGGTTCACCATAGGTTACATAGTCCCTGTTACAGGTACGACAACAAGGCTATTTAAAGAGGGTAGTTTAAAGAGGGTACAGGTCAACAGTCATAGGTGTTTGTTAGCAGAAATGTACATTAATAATAAACACACAAGAGGTAGCAAACTCTTACACGAATGTGTGGTTAGTTCTGAAAGGAACTGGTGTGTCTGGCTGTGAAGAGAGCCGTTTGTTTACTCTTCTTTGCCTCGACGTCCTCGACCTCGACCTCGACCACGTGCCCGGGCTGACTTCGGAGATGGTGGTGGAACGTCATCATCGCTGTCCGACATCTCGGCTTCACGCGGCTTCTGCATCGGCTAGGCAACAGCAGGGCGAGGTGTGGAGATGTCCTGGCAGCGATCTGCGGTGAAGGGGCGGATCTCGTCACAGACAGTACTGTCGCTTGGCATCCAGTCCTTTCGGGTGGATGACAGGTGGCATCGTCACATCGTCGATGCATTCGCATCGGCGTAGTTGACAACGACGTTAACGACAGCACGATTATCGACAAACTTCAGCGCGTTGACTGGTCGCTTGCGCTTGTTGCGATGGACACGATCTTCTACACCAGCAACTTTGTAATGCGTGACGAGGGCTGTCAACTTGCCTTGGCTGATGGCATGGAGTGACTTGAAAACATCGCGACAGATCCGGAAACTGTGATGGTAGAAATCAGTCCGCTGTGTCTTCCGTTCTTTCTTTTCCTTCTTGCGCGACTGGGTTGTCTGGGTTGTCATCGGTGTCAGGTGATTCCACACGATAGCTTGGCTAGTACTGCAATGCCAAGTTCATCGTGCGTCACGTTTAGGTACTGCCGTTTGACCCCAGCAAGCTCTTCACCGAGAATGGCAAGGCTGCCCATCGTTCAGCTTGCAGCTACAGGTGACATGTAATCTGACACGGTTTCTGGGCCATCACCAGCATGGTCCCGAGGCATGATGACATCTGCCAAATGTTCCAGTCCCTGCACGCAGATAGCTAGGTCGTCGCCAACACTGTCACCGTTGACAGATCCTTTCAATTACTCACCCAAGACCATGTCCAATTCCGGGTCACACTCACAATCACCGATTCAAAAAAAGTCAGATTCGCTCTCATCGTTGCCAATCGGTCGTGTGATGAAGTAATCAATCACAAGGTCACCGATGATGTCGGCACTCTCAATATCTTGCATATTCATTAACGCCAGTGCGTTCAGACAACGAGCGATATCGTTTGGTTTCGGTCCGTCCATGGGCGCCGCCATCTTTGCATTTTCGAAGATCGTAAACACGAAATGAAATTCGCCTCGAAGCCAGTCTTTCCAACGATATCCGCTCCAATAACACGTTAAACAGTTAAGCAATATGTACATACACAAACAATAGCAACATCAAACTAAACTAAAAACTAATCGAACTATTAAAACAACTCAAATTTAACTTCCAACTTCCAAATACAAATCCGTGAACTTTCGCTGCGCACTCAAATGTTTCACAAAGTATTCATGCGCGCTGCTGCTAGGGAACCGCGTCCTGAAAATAACTTTCGAATGGTATGCACCATACCGGCATAGCAACTTATGTCCTAGGTTGTATGCGATCGCAAAATAGTGCGAGTTTAACTTCAAAATGTTACAACGTAGAACGTTCTTCCCAGTTACAAAATCCCCCAAAAACGCAACTTACACTTGGGCAATCAGGAAATTACTTGGTGAACGTATACAAATAAGTATGTTAGCAAAACCATCGTAGTAAAATCTCAAAATGGAACTCTTTTACGCCGCGTTTACGGACAAATACGCTTAGCGAGTTCCGACTAGTTTTCCTAGGCCGCCACACAATTGTTATGTTTTCTTTGGAGATTGCCGAGCATTGGTGCGTCTTAGGTCATGATGCCGTGATGTTATGACCATCACACACACTGTGGTCACCTACTGCTGTGAGTAGGGTCATGGTGGTTCTGTGTTCTTTAAGTCGGTCTCCCAGAGCTTTGCTGGTTTCACCTATGTAGGTTTGCCATTGACAGACAGGACAAGTTATTTCATTTAATCCAACATGTTGTTCTTGGTTTGTCCTATAATTTGCAAAGGTAGTCAGTCAAGCGTTCTCCTCGTGTTATCGCCCAGTGCCGCTTCTGAAATAATTGCGTTGGCTTTGCATTATTTTCATGATTTGTACAACAGCCTACGAAGCCCTCTCATTTACACAATTAGAATTTCTGATACTGCTGCTCTCTCCAGCCAGAAATTCCAGACAGCTACTTATAGGATCTGTCAGAGCTGGGCTGACTGGACCGGCGTTGTGAGCCTGGGTGCCTGGGGAAGTAGGATATACAGCGGGGGTGGCAGGGTGATGGGTGGTCGTGGCAAGGTATTTGAATGAATGGGGTTATGTGACATTGCATGCTCACCATTGCATGGGGACACCAGCGTGTGAAGATACATCTCTAATTGATGCAAATCCCATCACTGTAACAGACGAAGCAGTAGCTTGTGGGAGACGGTGTCATGTGGCTAGTGTATGTGTTGTTGAAAAAGTGATCTCAAGAAAACTAGCATTCATATTGACATGAGCACTATACGCGATTCATTCCTATCAGCATACTACCATGGTCACTCAACGGAGACGACACTATGGCGTTGGATAAAAAGGACAAGGCTGTTCTTTTGATGCTTAATTTGTCCAGCCTATTCGACACAACTAATTACGGCTACGTGTTGAATCGACTGGAACAGACGCAGAACTGGACATTACTAGAGAGTCGCTGTGGACGGCGCAACATCAGTTGATTGTGTTGTGAATTGTGGCCTACCACAAGGGTCTATACTTGTACCATTTATATGCTACATATACAAACCCATCGGTGACATTGTTATACAACATGGCCTGGAGTAACATTGTTATGCGGATGACACACAAGTTTATGACAGTGAATCAAAACCAACCAATCACACGTGCAATAACAAAGGTTTTACGGACATATTTCATATTTATATGATCTTCCGCAAAAAACACTGCAGCGTTTGCAATTTATGTAAAACTGTGCACCGGTCTCGTCTGCTATCCGAGAAAGTAAGTTCACATCACTCCAGTGCTGCAGCACTTGCGCTGGCTAACCGTCTGTGTGCGCCCGACGTACAAAGTGTTTGTATTTGTATACTCTGTAATCCATAACATAGCAACGTGTTATCTCGCTGTATTACTGAACCAATGTCAAGTTTTGCATGTTTCCGGTATTGTCAGTACCGGGTTCGCAGATGGTCACTCACAGTGATTGCCGTTTTGTCGTAGCAGCCGCCACTCTGTGGAATGGACTGTCGGACAGTGTCAGGACGGCAAAGACACAGCCACTGTTCAAAATACTTCTCATACCACACCTTTATAGATTCGCGTTTCTATTGCATGATCATTGAGACTTCCGTTAGTTAACTGATAAGGACAAATGATAATACTACCCTGACTAGCTAAGAATAACAGTTTCCTGCTCTAACTGAATTGCCAATTTGGGGACACTGTATGAGTGTAAATTAGCTATTTTCTAAGGGACTGCTTCCCACGGTAGCTGCAGACGTAAACCCTGTGAAGTAGCCTTCCTTGGTAGTAACTGCCACATTGTAACTTAATGCGTTTTGCAACATTGTTTATCCTTTTGAAGTGTTCTTTGATTGCCAACAGTAATTCACTTTTTATTGACGCAATAATGGCAACAAAGTATACTTTTGCCGACGGATTCAAAGACGCCAATCCTACATAGTATGTTGTTCCCGAGCACTGTCAAATGGCTTATATGTGTGACACTGCTATAAAGATAATTGCCACTTGATTGAAGGGGAGCTACAGTCGGGGTGGGGTGGGGGTGATGCAGGCCATTACGGAAAATATTTTGGAGAAGTAGGCAGCCCTGCTTTAATTACGTTTTGATAAAGTACTCAGTACAATTAAGGTAGTTGTCTTAAAAATATATTTGCACAAGTATTTTCTGGTATATTTTACATTTCAAATAACTGAGAGTTTATCATTGTTGACTTTTAAAATGTGTCCTTCATTAATACATTTCATGTAGAAATCTTACAGTAATCTAAAATAGTTAATGCTCACTTTTGCTGTCCCCTCATAAATTATGTAATTAAATAAGTAGCTATAATGGGACTAGTTTGTCTGTCAATCTTAACGAATAGCTATAACGGGAAGGAGCAATAACGGGAAGTAGCTATAATGGACCCATTCCACCATGGCAATAATAAAGATCCAGTCAATAGAAAACAAAGCTGAAGCAATTTGTGACTGTATCTGCGAGCTGGATTTTGACAGAGACATTTCTCTCTCTCTCCTCTCTGTCTCTGTCTCTGTCTCTGGCTCTGTCTCTGTCTCTGTCTCTGTCTCTGTCTCTGTCTCTGTCTCTGTCTCTGTCTCTGTCTCTGTCTCTGCCCTCTGTCTCTGTCTCTGTCTCTGTCTCTGTCTCTGTCTCTGTCTCTGTCTCTGTCTCTGTCTCTGTCTCTGTCTCTGTCTCTGTCTCTGTCTCTGTCTCTGTCTCTGTCTCTGTCTCTGTGTCTGTGTCTGTCTCTGTCTCTGTCTCTGTCTCTGTCTCTGTCTCTGTCTCTGTCTCTGTCTCTGTCTCTGTCTCTGTCTCTCCTGTCTCTCTCGTCTCGTCTCCTCTCCGTCTCGTCTCCGTCTCCGTCTCGTTCCGTCTCCGTCTCCGTCTCCGTCTCCGTCTCCGTCTCCGTCTCCGTCTCCGTCTCCGTCTCCGTCTCCGTCTCCGTCTCCGTCTCCGTCTCCGTCTCCGTCTCCGTCTCCGTCTCCGTCTCCGTCTCCGTCTCCGTCTCCGTCTCCGTCTCCGTCTCCGTCTCCGTCTCCGTCACCGTCTCCGTCTCCGTCTCCGTCTCTCTCTCTTTTTCCTCTCTATCCCTCTCTCTCCCACCTCTCCCTCTCTCTTTCTCCTCTCTCTCCCTATCTCTCTCTCCCATCTCTCTCTCCCCCTCTCCCCTCTCCCCCCTCTCCCCTCTCCCCTCTCCCCTCTCCTCTCCCTCTCCCTCCCCCCTCTCCCCTCTCCCCTCTCCCCTCTCCCTCTCTCCCCTCTCCCCTCTCCCTCTCCCCTCTCCCCTCTCCCCTCTCCCCTCTCCCTCTCCCCCTCCCTCTCCCTCTCTCTCCCTCTCCCTTCTCTCTCCTCTCCCCTCTCCCCTCTCCCCCCCCCCTCCCCCTCTCTTTTCCCTCTCCTTTCTCTCTCCTCTCTCTCCTCTCTCTCTCCTCTCCCTCCCCTCCCTCTCCTCTCTCTCTCTGTCTCTCTCTCTCTCTCTCTCTCTCTCTCTCTCTCTCTCTCTCTCTCTCTCTCTCACTCTACTCTACTCTCACTCTCCTCTCACTTCATTTCTGCCTGTGTGTGTGTGTGGTGTGTGTGTGTGTGTGTGTGTGTGTGTGTGTGTGTGTGTGTGTGTGTGTGTGTGTGTGTGTGTGTGTGTTTGTGTGTGTGTGTGTCTGTTTCTCTCTCCTCTCTCTCTCTCTCCCTCTCCCCCTCCTCTCCCCCTCTCTCTCCCCTCTCCCCCTCACCCTCTCCTTCTCTTTCTCCAACCTCTCCCTCCCTCTCCTCTCTCCCTCTCTCTCTCTCCCCTCCTCTCTCCCATTTCTTAGCTTCACTGTTTATCCTTTTCAGTCTTTTCCACTCCTTCGCTCTCTCTCTCGCTCTCACTTCTTTCCCTTTCCCGCCATCCTCTATTCTTCTTCCCACTCTCTCATCCCCTCTCTCTCTCTCTCTCTCTCTCTCTCTCTCTCTCTCTCTCTCTCTCTCTCTCTCTCTCTGAAAACGGTGATACAGACGTAGACGTTGTTATACCTGGTGGCATGGGTACATCTTATTACACACATAATTAATGTATCGCTCTCCACATCTGTACTCCCGTGCTCAAGGAAACACGCCAATGTCAATGTGCTGTCTAACTTCCACCCAAATTATAATGTCTGTGATGAAAACTATGGGGCGCCTCGTCTCAAGGCAACTGGCCTATTGGGCTTGTACCAGAGTGCCAACAAACCTGGGCCGTTTATAAGACTGTGCCCGGTTTGGGCCATTGTTCGTAAATATATGTGACTGCGATGAAAGTGTGCAGTGAGTCAGACAAAGTCATATTGCACTCAACAACACCTGTATATCGTCAGGTGAAATCTGTTATGCATGTGATAATATAATTGTTTTGTGAATAGCAACAATCACTGCGGAGATGACATATTTTGTGTGTCTGTGAATGGATGTATCAGCTGAAGTCATCTTTATGGTGACATTAGGTGAAGTTACCGTTATGGTAACATAGATGAAGTCACGTTTATGGTGACATTAGGTGAAGTCATCTTTATTGTAACATTAGGTGAAGTGATGTTTATGGTGACATTAGTTGAAGTCACCTTTATGGTTATTGTGAAATTAGATGAAGTCACCTTTATGATGACAGTAGGTGACGTCACTTTTATGATGACATTAGGTGAAGTCACCTTTATGGTGACATTAGGTTAAGTCATGTTTATGGTGACATTAGTTGAAGTCACATTTATGGTGACATTAGATGAAGTCACCTTTATGATGACATTGGGTGAAGTGATGTTTATGGTGACAAGATGTTATCATGCAAGACGTTATCATGTCAGTACTGATACAAGATGTGTGGTGGTATTTGTTGAGTGATTACATATGATGTAGTGATGGTGTTTTGTTTTTAATTACAGTTCAAAAACCACAATATAGACATGGAAAAAGGCACATATAATTTTACACTATGCTTGGTGATATCTGAATGTGGTGGCGTCAGGTGAATAGCTGTGTAGTGCATATGGACGGTAATAACATATGTATTGTGTTATACGATATATATGGTGATGTCAGGTAGTTGATGATGTCAGGCGTATAGTGATATAAAGTGTATCATGACGTAAGAAGATGGTAGCTTGAACTTTCAGTGCCAGAATATTAATATTGTTGGTATTTATCTTTCAGCTTGACCGGGTGTGATCTAGACACTGGTCTTATCAAGCAACTGAGTGGTGGACTGGAAGATAACAAGTCTATCAAGATCCTGAAGTAAGACCTTTCACCTGCTAACATCTTCACAATAGTAGTCTAACATAGATTGGACTGCTGTGTCCTCACTAACAAGTCATTACTATCTCATTACTTTCTGGATGTATATGTTTTATATAAGAAGTTGGCATGTTTGTATTCATCAAAGAGTCGCATTCGCAGGAAGGGACCCTGAATACCATTGGCCGATAGTGATTATGTATCTTTTCAGTGCCATAATGTTATACTAATGCATGTTATATAATCTATCTATCTATATATGTGTCTGTCTGTCTGTCTATCTATCTATCTATCTATCTATCTATCTATCTATCTATCTATCTACTATCTATCTATCTATCCATCCATCCATCCATCCATCCATCCATCCATCCATCCATCCATCCATCCATCCATCCATCCCTCCATCCATCCATCCATCCATCCATCCATCCACCATCCATCCATCCATCCATCCATCCATCCATCCATCCATCCATCCATCCATCTCTCTCTCTCTCTCTCTCTCTCTCTCATAAATTTTTATATATATATATATATATATATATATATATATATATATATATATATATATATATATATATATAATATATATATATATAATAAATTTTATTGGTAAAGCGCCGTATATCCAGAAAACGTTTCTGCTCAGAGGCGCGTACATACAACATTTGTAACATATAAATGTATAAAATGACTAATCAATTAAAAGTCAAGTTGTTTAAATGATAATAAATAAATAATTAAATATAGTTTCTAAAACTCATAGTGTATAAGCTAAACTTATCAGCAATAAATAAATATAAAAAATAAATAATATAATAATACACACACACACACACACACACACATATATATATATATATATATATATATATATATATATATATATATATATATATATATATATATTAATAAGATATTAAAAAATACTAAAATAGTTTGGGAAACTATAATTACGGTAAAAAATACCTAAATAATTATAAAAGGGTATTTTAAATTAATATATATATATATATATATATATATATATATATATATATATATATTAATAAATATTAAAACAATACACTAAAATAGTTTGGGAAACTATAATTACGGGTAAAATAAAATCAACCTACAAGTAATTTATAAATGCGGCCTTAAAAAGATGTGTCTTTAAATTCGACTTGAAAAGTTCAAATGAGTCTATATGACGCAGACTGTCTGGCAGGTCGTTTCACAGGCGCGGCGCCGTCACAGAAAAGCCACGCCGGCCATAATGTTCTAGATTGTGGCGTGCATCTCTCAGGAGACGGCTTCCGGCTGAGCGAAGGTGGCGACTCGGCGTGTATTCCACGATTATGTCAGCGATGTATTCCGGCGCTAGGTTGTGCATCGCTCGGAAGGTCAACACCAGTATCTTATAGGTTGTGCGCCATGGAACGGGCAGCCAGTGAAGCGCTATTGACACAGGCGTGATGTGGAGGTGGTCACGGCGTCGTTGTTGCGTAATCACAGGCGGCCTACTTCCAACTGCATAACATCGCCCATTTATGCCAAATAACACAGCATTACCGTAGTCTAGCTTCGATGTCACTAGACCGTGAACGATAGTTTTGCATGCAGCAATGGTCAGACAGTGGTGTATCTTGGCGATGTTATGCAGTTGGAAGTAGGCCGCCTGACATGTACGCGTAACTTGCATCGTCATGTCCATCCCGCTGTCGAGAAAAATGCCGATGTCTCTTACGGTCGGTTGAGGCGTTATGCGAGATCCACCCACGTCGACTCCTGTAATTCCAGGTGGGACTTTGGCGTTAGGGGCGTAGAAAACAATCGTTTCGGTCTTCGTCTCATTCAGCATTAGTTGATGACTCGTCATCCAACGCTTGATGTCTATGGTGCATTGTTCGATTTGGCGGGTAGCAGTGTCTGCGCTACAAGACTTGTCACGTGGGAAATCGACGTAAAGTTAGGTGTCATCGGCATACATATGATATTTCAGGTAGTGTTTAGCAAATATGGCAGTGAGTGGCATGCAGTAGATGGTAAACAGTAACGGACCAATTCCGATCCCTGAGGTACACCACAGTTCAGTTGTTGTCGGCGAGAAATGGCATCGTTAATCTTAATAGAAAATGTTCTGTCCGACAAGTACAATGTTACCCACGCCAGCGCCGATTCACAAATGCCGATGGATTTCATTTGCTGGAGTAGGATAGCATGGTCCACAGTGTCAAAGGCGGCAGTGAGATCAAGGAGGACGAGTATTACTCCCTGTCTTTGAATTGAACTTTATTTCGGTCACAATATACAAACAAACATACACATGAGTACAAAATGTAACCGTGGAGATCCTCTGGAAAACCTTGAGGGCTTATACCGAGGACCACCAGAACATAATACTTTATGGACATATTAATTATTATAAAAGTAAACTTTGTTTCTACGGTCAAATGCCTGCATGATGTCATCGTGAATACGCACGAGTGCTGTTTCGGTGCTATGGTGCGGACGATACGCGCTCTGAAACGGGTCAAGCAGTTTGTTTTCGTCAATGTAGCGCCGAAGGTCAGCTGCGACATGTCTCTCTAACAATTTTGATACAAAGCTGAGAATAGATATAGACCTGTCTTCTTGAGCAATGGCGTGACCAGTGCATGCTTCATTTCAGCAAGTACAGTTGCAGATTCTAATGACACGTTGATGATATCCGATAGCACTGGTGCAATAATTTGATGCTTGTTTTCAACAGTGTCGTCGGCCAAAGGATCTAGAGCGCAACATTTCGAAGGGCATTTGTTCACGAGTCGAACGATAGCAGCAGCAGTTGTGGGTGTGAATGATGACAGAGTACAAAGGTGGTGATCGTTGCCAATTGGCTGCATGGATGGTGGGGCATCAAGACAATGCACTTCGGACATTCATAATCTTTTCGGAGAAATATACTCGAAAACGTTCCGCCAAATCCTCGTGGGAGTCGCTGCATTCGGGTAGCACTGGTGGTTGTTTGCGTCCGGTGATCTCAATCGTTACTCGATACATCGCCTTCACGTCACAAGCAGATTCCTAGATTTTTTTTCACAGTAAAAGGCAGATTTGCAAGCCACTAACTTCTCTCTGTAGGCGTCTCGCAAACTCGTGTACATGTCTCTGTGTACTACTAACCGAGTCTGTCGCCACCGCCGTTCCGCACGTCGGAGTAGTCGCTTCGCATCTGATGAGTCACTGTTGTACCACGGTGTCTTCGGTCGGATGATGATAACACGAGTGATAAGTGGTGCGTGTGAGTCAATGAACCCAGCAATGGTAGAGTTGAACTGCGTGTAGTGTTCGTCGACGCCATAGTTGGGGTTATTGAACAGGTCCGAGTTTTCGAGGTCAGACACTAGTTTGGTGTTGTCAATGCTCGCATATTTTCTGTACTTTATTTGCCTCCTCGGTCGTGTTGATTTTCCTGTAACCAAGTCGCATCTGATAACGTGGTGATCTGTTAATAAAGTTTCGACGGATGTAGAAGATAATACATTTTGACTATTTCGTGTAATGACGAGGTCGAGGATGTGATCACCAACATGTGTCGGCTCTCTCACGTGTTGTCTAAAATCAGCCTCTTGAAGGATTTAGGTGAAGTTCCATGTGTTACAAGTCCTATAGGGCGTGCAAGTCTCGCTCGCGAAAACGAGGCTGGGGGCAGTTGGGGGCAGGAGGTCCATATACTCCATGTTAACATATAGGACTTTGTTTTGTTTTTGGTCGTAATCATCGAACTGTTCCGAAATAGCGTATTTCAGTTATATTGTCCGAAGGATTATTACAAGCAGAAGCAGTGGAACACTTTGCCGGTGACAATGATCACGGAAATCATAAATTGTAATCGATTATTATGGTGGTTGCCATGGCAATAGCGGCAAGTACTTGTGTTTGGCGATCTTGACTAATACTGAAGAGTGCCAGTTTTCGCGCAGTACAACCTGTTTGGGCCAAACGTATACATGTGTTATGATTATGTGCATTTAGACAACTTGTCAGATATAAGTGTTTATCGAAACCACAACGTACAGCAATGTAAAACGCAAATTCCGTAAAAGACACATGCGGTCTAACATCGTGTCTATTATCTGCACAACGTAAATCGCTATGTGTCTATGATAGTGTGATAAACTCTATATTAAATCGGACATTTAAGATAAGAAAGGTATAACACAAGATATTTATGAACTGATTTTCCTAGTATTCATCAGTCGGAAGCTACAACTGTCATCCATCGTAAGAATATTATTCTTGTGTCCAGTCCCCAATTAGTCTCGCTTAGTCCCCAATAAGCTCCAGTCGCGCGGAGTCACGCCATGTATCGTGACCCACTTACAGGCCCTATTGTCAACGTAGTGCACATTGAAATCGCCCAAGATTACACAAGCGGTCTAGTGTGTGGCGCAACGTTCTAGCACAATGCTGAACTCGTCGAGAAAGGTTTGAAATGGTACCTATTTCCGGCCGGTCGAAGGAGGTCGATATACTGTCACGATTCGTATGACCGATCCCGCTTTGCCAACGCGCAGTACTACTTCCAGTCCTTCGAATGATGTAGCAGGCAAAGGCGTCGATGAACACAAATAAAACGACGACTTATACAGCACGCCAACTCCGCCGCCCGTCGATCGGTACGCGGAAGGTGACGGAGATTATAGCCCTCTGGAGTTAAAGCATTTATGACAGCGGTGTCACTAGTCGAAAGCCATGTCTCGGTTATACATACAATATCGAGATCACGATCGACGATGTAAACCCGAATAAGCTCTGCCTTGTTGCGCACTGACCGACTGTTGATCAACCCCAATGAAGTTGTTTTCCTGGTCACAGGCAGTGGCCGTTACTGCTGTCGCCGGATGTGTCAACACTGTGGCGCTGGTGTTTCTGACGTACATTCTACTGTCGTTGCTGACACTATCGTTGCCGACGCCATCGCCGCCGACGCCGTCGCTGCTGACGCTGTCGCTGCTGACGCTGACGCTGTCGCTGCTGACACCGTCGCTGCTGACGCCGCTGATGCCGTCGCTGCTGACGCTGCTGACGCTGCTGACGCTGCTGACGCTGCTGACGCTGCTGACGCTGCTGACGCTGCTGACGCTGCTGACGCTGCTGTCGCTGCTGACGCCGTCACTGCTGACACTGTAGCCTGGTGATCAGCCTTGATCGATGCCAGGTTTGTACAGTTCACGCCGCATTGCCGCCAAACGAGTGCAGGGCTGGGTCGATGTCCTGTTATCTGGCGATTGGGTGTTGCTTGTTACGACCTGCCCTGCACCCACGGGTGAATGCAGAAATACCCGCCTTCTTAATTACCTTAAACAATGCATGGGGCAGCACAGGCTTGCGACCAGTGACAGAAGCAATGTTATGGCTGAACAATTCCTGACGAGTGTAGGCTGTCACGGCTCTTGGTACAGGTGCAACAATCGTGTAAAAGTCCCAAATGCGCTCACAGGATAGAAACTTCGCATTTCGGCACAATACAGTCCAGTTCAGCGTAGCATTACAACACTTACTATACAACCTCAGGTGTGTAATAAAAGCATAAACCGCATAAAATCACATCTAAAACGAGCATTCCA
>JAODUO010002121.1:2500-10000 GCA_025642075.2 Ridgeia piscesae
GCACACGCACACGCACACCCCCGCACACGCACGCACACGCACACGCACACGCACACGCACACGCACACCCCCGCACACGCACACGCACACGCACACGCACACGCACACGCACACGCCCCGCCCCGCACACGCCCCGCACACGCACGCACACGCCCCCGCACCCCCCGCCCCGCACACGCACACGCACACGCACACGCACACGCACACGCACACGCACGCACACGCACACGCACACGCACACGCAACGAAAACGAAAACGCAAACCAAACGAAAACGAAAACGAAAACGAAAACGCAAACCCACCCCCCACCACCCCCCCGCGCACGCCCGCACCAAACCACCAACACCCCACACACAACACACACACACCCCAAACGAACACAACTCACACATGATAATGGGTGAGCATCGGGTTGTGCCAACGTCGTCTATACGCAATATAACAATTACATAGATTTCTGCGTTTTTAGCAAAATGGAGCTACCACCAGATACCAAACATTGGACAAATGCAGTCATGCATCATCGGCTCCCCGCATGTGACGCTGCCTCGTTTGCAATGCATGACAACTCCCGTCCGGTCCGTTTCACGCACGCTAAAGTGCGAATAGGTCACTGCAGCACCAGCACTGGCTACATCTCTCTGTACGCCGATATTCAAACTCCTGGTGTTTACGTATTCTTTCATGCGTGACCTGACACCGAGGTATTTCGCAGAGCTAGACTGTGGCGCGCGGTGATCGCCGTTGTGCCGTAGCTGGAGCCAGTCTGTGGAACGAACTCTCTGACGGCGTTGGAACGGCAAAGGCACTGCCGCAGTTCCGAGTTCTTCTAAAAACACCTCTCTATAGTCGCGTTCAAATTATACGATATCCTGGACTTTATCAAATGTACGTGTTGTTATGAATAACTACTAATATGTAATTAATAAGTACCATTATTTTTATTTATTTATTATTCTTATTTATTTTTTAATATTTGTACTGCATATGCTTTTTATTTATTACATATGCTAGATTATAATTACGCAAGGACTGTTATAATTACTTGTTCATGATGTACATATAACAATGTGTTGGTCCATGTGAACTTTCCTATTCAAATTGTAAATACAGGCAATATACATGTATTATCGAATAGTGGCATTTATTGGGTAGTACGGTTTTCACGGCAATCTGTTTCTGGCCTAGCAAGTGGTACTGCATATGTGACGTCACAAATGAGTGAAACAGGAAATGTAGAAGTCAGTCAAGCAGTAATGACGTGGAAACATAATATATATATATATATATATATATATATATATATATATATATATATATATATATATATATATATATATATATATATATATTTTGAAATAACAATTTTTTTAAATAAATATATTATCTAGTTCCGTGAAACATACACTAATTACATTCAATAACCAGAAAAAAGGCTAACGTGATTTGTTGATGTTTGCGTTCAAATAACTATTTTTATGCCGGCACAAGTGTCACCTCTCCGACGCCATCTCTCTGACATTTCAAATGTGTAGCGCATGGTGAAAGTGTTAAGTTTATGGTAATGCGTTCTGAAGCAGAAACAAAAAAGGGCTGGTTTTGAAAATGTCACAAGAGCATTGAGACACCTGCATCAACAAAGTCGACGAGTCTCTAAGACGTTCAGTTTCCACATTTGCGGCCGTGCACTTGCATGCAATTTCACAATTGTTCACGGAAACGTTTTTGTCGTAGAAAAAACGCGTACGCCGCTTTCTCTGCCCCTGCCCCTGCCCCTGCCCCTGCCCCTGCCCCTGCCCCTGCCCCTGCCCCTGCCCCTGCCCCTGCCCCTGCCCCTGCCCCCGCCCCTGCCCCTGCCCCTGCCCCTGCCCCTGCCCCTGCCCCTGCCCCTGCCCCTGCCCCTGCCCCTGCCCCTGCCCCTGCCCCTGCCCCTGCCCCTGCCCCTGCCCCTGCCCCTGCCCCTGCCCCTGCCCCTGCCCCCGCCCCCGCCCCTGCCCCTGCCCCTGCCCCTGCCCCTGCCCCTGCCCCTGCCCCTGCCCCTGCCCCTGCCCTGCCCCTGCCCCTGCCCCTGCCCCTGCCCCTGCCCCTGCCCCTGCCCCTGCCCCTGCCCCTGCCCCTGCCCTGCCCCTGCCCCTGCCCCTGCCCTGCCCCTGCCCCTGCCCTGCCCCTGCCCTGCCCCTGCCCCTGCCCTGCCCCTGCCCCTGCCCCTGCCCCTGCCCCTGCCCCTGCCCCTGCCCCTGCCCCTGCCCCTGCCCCTGCCCCTGCCCCTGCCCCTGCCCTGCCCCTGCCCCTGCCCCTGCCCCTGCCCCTGCCCCTGCCCCCGCCCCTGCCCCTGCCCCTGCCCCTGCCCTGCCCTGCCCTGCCCCCGCCCCCGCCCCTGCCCCTGCCCCTGCCCCTGCCCCTGCCCTGCCCCTGCCCCTGCCCCTGCCCCTGCCCCCTGCCCCTGCCCCTGCCCTGCCCCTGCCCCTGCCCCTGCCCCTGCCCCCTGCCCTGCCCCTGCCCCTGCCCCTGCCCCTGCCCCTGCCCCTGCCCCTGCCCCTGCCCCTGCCCCTGCCCCTGCCCCTGCCCTGCCCCTGCCCCTGCCCCTGCCCCTGCCCCTGCCCCTGCCCCTGCCCCTGCCCCTGCCCCTGCCCCTGCCCCTGCCCCTGCCCCTGCCCCTGCCCCTGCCCCTGCCCCTGCCCCTGCCCTGCCCCTGCCCTGCCCTGCCCCCCGCCCCTGCCCCTGCCCCTGCCCCTGCCCTGCCCCTGCCCCTGCCCCTGCCCCTGCCCCTGCCCCTGCCCCTGCCCCTGCCCCTGCCCCTGCCCCTGCCCCTGCCCCTGCCCCTGCCCCTGCCCTGCCCCTGCCCCTGCCCCTGCCCCTGCCCCTGCCCCTGCCCCTGCCCCCGCCCCCCGCCCCCGCCCCTGCCCCTCCCCTGCCCCTGCCCCTGCCCCTGCCCCTGCCCCTGCCCCTGCCCCTGCCCCTGCCCCTGCCCCTCCCCCTGCCCCTGCCCCTGCCCCTGCCCCTGCCCCAAATCGACCAGAACATGAAGGTAGCTTCTCGACGGAAGTAAAATAATCGGTGTATACCATGGTCTGTCCAACATGGCATAAGCCTTTGGTAAACATCTCTCGACACTATAAGAAAGGTTCGACATTCTTTGGTGAACTACATCAGCTTGGATATCGATGACATTGTATGAGTTCACTCTCTTTGATGATACTGAATGCCAGCTTCCTGGCATTTTGCTGTACATCCGCATCTGCCTATACAAGAAACAAAGTGACAATTAACATGGCTCTGACATGTATGATATTTTATATGTGACGACACACATGTATGATATTTTATATGTGACGACACACTTAGCCAAAGTCAATACCATGGTAATGTAATTGTTATATATTCATATGTTATAAAATTTGCATGCCCACATGTTATATATACATTACTCAGACCTGTTATATTGAACATTTCTACTAATGTGGGAAACATTCCGCCACACTGAAATTAATATGTGAAGCTACTAAATATAGAAAAGAAAAGTATTCACCACTATCTCTAGCCAGTACGCTTCATATAATTGAGTAAACATTGCAATTGCACATGTAACTCTCAGCCACATGGCAAGGACCCTGACTAGTTTAGCCACTTTTTAGATGTAAAGATACATAGCATTAAATATATATAAAAAGTTATTTTATATATACTGATTTAAAAAAAGAGTATAATCTAGTTACTTTATTTAATATATTTATAATTTCTAAAGCATAATATCCAACATGGTCAAAGTGCTGTATATAATGTTATTATATGTACATAGTATGTATATGATATCTATTTACAGCATGTTTCTGTAATAACTGTGTGTGTGTTATGGGTGAACTCTTTGCAAAAGTAAATTTCCAGAAGTACGTTTTCGTACGACAATTCTTTCAGAATATTTAACAATTTTCCCATGACATGTATCACTAAAGCTAGTGTATTCTCTGTGAAAGGCATAATTTGAAAGCCTAATGAATGGGATTCATGTTTTTGAACTAATTAGTATTTGATATACCATGTGCTGGATGCTCGATGATACGAATATTTATCAAAGTAACTGGTTTTTTTACATTTACCTAACCTATTTTCAACTTTTTCCTGTATTTTTTATTGCTGCTTTGCTTGTTATCTGATGAAATAAATACATATATCAAGTGCAGGGATTGTACCTGTAGTTATACTTATATTGTGCTTGCCATTATGTTTTAGTAAGTTTCATGAAATAGTTTTGATAACAAGTTTTTACTTTATGATGTCTTTACTTATATACAATTTAACAAATACACCCACACATTAATACAGACAAATAAAATATCACATAGAGGGGCAGATTCAGAAATCGTGTTGGGGGCACAAAAACCTCTACTGGCCTTTGAACCAAATTGTGTAGTCTATATTTTTGTTGATACCACATAGCTTCAGCTTCCACTGTCTCATCTGGAGTGGTGATATCGGAAAATGCCACAACTTATTATTATCACTTAAACTTGGTCATATTTCAAACAGTATTGATGCACATTAGCATTGACCTATTATAAAAAGTGTGCAGGCATACCAAATTCTTACAGTGTAGGAGGCACATCCACAATGCCCCAGGCCCCTTGGATTCACAAATGACATACACCTGTACAATGTGTTTAAAAGGTTTGTTGAGATAGTAAATTAAAGTATATTACAACACTCATTTACCTGAGGTGATGAGCTTTTTCGCATGCCCTATGGTGATGACACCTCAAGTTCTGAAAATGTGACACATTTGAATTTTAATGTACTCGAAAAAATTGCAATGTTATGAAAGATCACCTGCCAGGCTTCCAAATGCAAGCAACATCTTGTTATTTTATTACATTAATGTTACTAATAAATTAAAATAATATGTATATACCTATTTGATGTATTAAATTATCATCATTGCTTAATGTATTAAATTATTATTATAACTGTATTAAATATTGTAATTATGAATAAGTATGACGAAGGCCTAAATATAACTGTTACGGATCACTTATAATGCATTTACATTATATACCTAGCTACTATTAGGCTAATTAAGCCTAGTTAATCCTAGCTTTAGGATATTAACCTGCTACATACCATATGTGACATAAACATTACATAGTTACAGTATTATAATAAATCACTGATATGTCGTAGTCATCTAAGTATAGGTCATAGTCTATGCCTGGCGTAGTCATACTCGTAGCATAGCCATACCTTGGTATTTTGTCGTACCATGGCATTGGCTGAATAAGCGCCAAGGTTGTAGGTAAACAATAACATAAATTTAATAAAAACAACGGAAATATCAATGACGTAACTCATACGCCTAAATATATATATACGTGATTATAGCTGAGCAATTCGTAATTACTAACCTATCTGGAAGAACATCTGTGCGAACGCTGCATTGTGGACTGTAGTCAATGACAGTTCGCCGGCCCACGGTGTGCGTAGCTTGCTAAGGGCACTGTGACTGTCACTGTTCCGAAGTCATGCTGCTCACTGCTTAGTTCCATATTCTTTCCCAATCATGCATCGATGCTGTCTTTGTCTGCTTAATTTGCCGTGTTGGTGGCATATAAAAATCATGTGTGTGCCTAAACTCGCTGTTCCTAAACGTAAAGCCTCGTTCGCGTGAAGACTAAAGCGTATTCAGCGCAAAGCTCCATTTCCATAGTTAGGTTTCGTACAGAGTTTCGATCGGTACCGATCGAAACGAAAATCGAAATAGTTCATATTTATTTTATTAATTTCAGAAAAAATAAGTAACATGTATGCATAAACATACTAAGCCAACATTAGGGAGCATTTTATATCTCTGTTGTTTGTGAAATTACTAAAGGTCGCTAGGAGCAAACGATTTTTACGCGAATGAGTGGAGGGAGCATCTTTAAGATATTGTGCTACCTTTCGTTTATCAAAACAAACTTCATTTTCAATGTTCAGGCTAATACGTGTTTTGTTGTTTTACATGTTGATGATGAACCAGTCGCTTTCATAATTTATCATAGTTTTTGGTCAGTTTTGACTTTTTCTTACCACCTGTACATAATATTGAAATTTAGCTTGTTCTTTTTATATATTTGACATGGTTTCTATGATAGACAACCAATTTGAAGTCTATATCGTATATTTCAGTGTATTTTCACTATAGTTATAATATATATATGTATATATATTTATATATATAGTGGTATCATAATATATATATATATATATATATATATATATATATAAATATATATATATATTATGATACCTATAGAGAAAATACGCATAATAAAATACACAAAATATACGACGCCACTAATAAAATGGCGTATGCCCAAAGATTAACAGATGCAAGAAAGAAACAATATATGGCGAAAGTATTAGATGGCGTCACAAACAAATCACGAGTTTAAATTAAAGCAAACAACCATGCTCGTGTGTGCGCACACGCAAACACGTACGCACTTACGCACACACAAGGATATTGATCATACATAAAGTATATATATATATATATATATATATATATATATATATATATATATATATTATGGAAAGTCAGGATAACATAGACACTGACACACCACAGGAGACAAAAACGCACGCACGCAAGCACGCACGCACGCACGCCCGCACCCACACACACACACTCACACACACACGATATTACCAACCAGTTAGTTACCGTTTTGGACAAATTCCATTATGAAATAACCAGTGTCATTATGTCAGAATAGCCGGAAAATTCGTATATTATGTTTAGATGCATGGGATATAGCAACGAAAACCTCCTGGAAAGCGATACGAGACTAAATTGTTTTTTCCGGAAGATGGCGCTGATAATTATATTGCTACAGTTATACACTAACGATCGGCTGTGTGAGACAGAGTCCCTGCCTATGCTTTTTACTCCAGACATATTTCTTATACGTTTCTGTGATTATAATCAGAGAGGGGCTGGGTTTCAAAATATACCACACATAATGGGCAGCGAGACAAAGGCTTCGGCTGAGGTAGAAAGACGAGGAGTTGTCACACCTATGTGTTTACGTAAAGGGTAAATTTACAGAGTCACTAACACGCGAAGGTTAAACCACACACGCAAAGGTCGTCACACCTATGTGTTTACGTAAAGGTTACACCGACAGAGTCACTAACACGCAAAGGGTAAACCGACAGACGCAGTAAGATGTATTATTGTCACATATGTGTACTGGCGTAAAGGGTAAACGTATATAATACAAATGCGATGTTTAAAACTGTTATTAGCTGACACATATACACATATTGTCCTAATATATCTGATCTGCGTACTATGAGCACCGTTTTAGCCAACATGTGTTTTTATCCCACACTTCCGCATCAGCTGGATATGCATCTTAAACTAGAAGACTCTCGTCGATACTTATATGTAATCAGAAAATGCACTGCTGATAATATAAGTTTGTTTATACAAGAAGAACACTTCAAAATACCTCAACATAAAA
>JAODUO010002121.1:20000-45000 GCA_025642075.2 Ridgeia piscesae
TTGTAAGGGTGTGCTCCATAAACTTACTTATTCGGCTGTTGGGTTGTGTTAATGTTCATTTGTGAGGGATGGCAAAATATCACCTTTCATAAATATTTTCGCTTAGATGTGGTGTGTGTTTGTGTGTATGGTTCTGATATCTGTTTAAAATATTCACTAGCAAAGGGCAGCTAGGAAATATTTAATGTTCACCATAAGCAGTATTAATGTATAACAGTTAAGCAGCGTTACCTAACATGCCTTGCAACCCACTGTTTCAAGTCAGTTCCTGATATATTACGTATGCTTATTTGCAGTTGGTGATGTTCGTTCCAAGAGAGGTATTGTACCTTTGTGATTATGTATGTATATACCATATTTTGCACACACGTGCACGCATATATAATTATAATATGCTCTACATTTGTGTAAATATTCATGTTACATTATGCTTCAGTAGTTCTTTGTCGTGGAAGAGGAAACCTTTAACAAATTTCTTCAGTGTCACAACGTTAAAATATTTATTCATCACATATAATCTTCATTTTTAACTGGTATTTGAATGTATGCATATTTCAATGCGAAGCACATTATATCGTAAACTACCTGTTTCAAGTGTATGCTTACATGTGTTGTAGCACGGAGATGCCCAGCGCCACACGCTCGATACGTCTGCAAAGTGAGAACGTACAAAAGTGTTGCACGTCCGAGGATATACCTACCCTCGTGTCCTGTGTGTGACTGCCAGTACTACGATCGCGGCTGGGTCAGATGGTATCGGTGGGGATGCAAGACCTATGGGAACAGAGGCGTCGCATGTTGGGGCTGGGTCAGAGGCTATTGGCAGTCTGGTACTCTGGACTCCCGCTGGGGTGCCTACTGCGAGTGCCGATACGGAAGACTTAAGCTCCGGTCCGGACGATAGAGACCGCACTCGCCACGTGTCGCATGTGGTTCGCTACTTGTCCGCCAAGGGCGCCACAATGCCAGACAACGAATGCAAAGCGGCGTATGTTAATGTTATCATCTGACAGTAACTGACTACCTGTAATTACCTCTCGTGATAGAATTATTGTTCTCCATTCGATAAAAATATATCTCCTTTCGATCCTTAGCTTAGAAGTAATTTCCAGTGATTTTGCAAACACACAATGGAAACATGTGACCTACTATCATCAACACTGTATGATCTCTTGTGAACTGTTTTGAAATATTGTGTGACAATTACATGGTCAGTGAACCAGTGATAATAAAAAATATTCCGCCGAAATGGATGAGTTGCGATTTATATATTGACAGTTCTAGTAGACGACGTTTTTATTTATTGAGGAACGATTGGTTGCGTATGATATGCACACATTACGTAAAGCTCAGTGAAAAAACGAGATGCTATATTTTCACAATCAAAACATTTGTCCCATGGTAAATTACACACTACTCTTCTACGTCCTAGCAGTGTCTACGCGATCTTTACTTCGTGAAAGTAGAATTGTTGAGGCTTCAACCTTACATCTCCCACGTGTATTAAATTCAAACCCAATGTTACCATTAAGTCCACTGCGAGTGATAACTGACGACAATGGTATTAGAATACACTATCAATGTGATATTTAGTCTCTGTTTGATATGACACACACACACACACACACACACACACACACACACACACACACACACACACACACACACACACACACACACACACACACACACACACACACACACACACACACACACACACACACACACACACACACACACACACACACACACACACACACACACACACACACACACACACACACACACACACACACACACACACACACACACACACACGACACATCCCTTATGTTGGAATCGCTCGAATATGTTTATTCACACTGCAATCATGATGTGCTCATTTACCTATTTCACCAACAAAGCTCAAAAGCATGCAATCAACATTATCAACAACATAATTTATGTGAGTTCGGAATATGGGTGATGTTGCCTGTGAAATAAGTTTATTAACAATTCAAGGTAAACGAATTGTGCAAGTTCACATATTCAAATTGTTTTAATACGTTCTAAGTTTAGAGTTCACACATCGTCATCAAAGAATGTCAAAGTATGCACCCCCAAAATACTGTTCTTACGTTTGAGTCCGATCTATAAGACAGATTGCAGCGACAAAGCCATAAGAATGCTCCAGTTGTTTTAATTTAAAATATATACACAAAATGATGGGGTATATTGACACTGGTATTACCTAGACCCACGTGACGGTGTCAGCCACGTGTATCGACGCAAATGGCTGCGACATGTTGAAAGAAGAGTTGAGACAAAGGTCGGCCTTACAGCCACACATTGAAAGACCTGACATGAAAATGCTGAGAGTCTGAGAATGTATAGCGGCTTAGCCTCGAAACACTGTATTACTTAAAAATTGAAAAGGAAGCACACAAAATAAACACAACACCACAAAGAAAAGTACAGTAAGAAACTGTAACGTTCGCGTATGGTTCCCAAGGAACACGTGGACCGCTGACGTCATACTAGATTATAATATCCATTGATGTGTACGCAAAGTATACGCATCAAGCGCACGACCTGGTCTTGAAAATAACACCACATTCTGTCCAGAAGTCTAACGAAGCCTTCGTTCAGCCAAGCTTATATTTTGGGCCATCAATAAGTTCCTAAATGATCTGTTCAGCGTACAGCAGTAACATACCTATATCATAAAAGCCACAAAGGCATAACAATATGACGAACTATAAGATAGATATCACCATCACTCAACATATTGTATTTATTTTTTAAGTTTCAACAAGGAGAGAGAACTAGTAACAGTATACCCGCTGTATATTGCTTAACAGAACAATAATAATAGTAACTACGCAGTATCAAATACGGCACTGACTTCGTATATAGTTGAGATAAAAACCGAATGGTCACGAATTTGTATGGGTTCAATTTTTGCACCTACCAATAAAAACGCTCTAGTTAAACTCGTTTGCAATGTATGGATTTTTACTTGCATTAATGTCAGAAACAATATTACTCATTCAACCACCGCCGTGTTACTCGTGGTCCTGTCAGGATATCACGTCGTCCTGTCAGGATATCACGTCGTCCTGTCAGGATATCACGTCTGTAACCAGCACTTGTGGGCGTGCTATGACACCGACAGTCAATCGGCATGGATCCGTCAGCGAAACACGCATATGTTATGTCGACAACAATGATTGCAAGTGCTTCAATGTTCATTATTAATTTACCGGTGCATCATGCGTGCAAGACGTACATATTCTAGCGATGATGGTCATCCTACTGTAGTTGTATGTGTAAACGGCAGACGACACTTGCGCCTGCGATGCGGCACTGCCGATAGATGTATTTTACGTGATGAATGATGGGCTAGAGAAATACAGTTAAACGTTAAAGTCAATACCAATATTGGGACTTATGCTTGTTCTGTAGTTTCACCTACACTTTGGAATCTGCTTCCTTGTACTTTTCGATCAGTTGAAAATATTAATTAATTTTACCGTCATTTAACAGCATGTCTCTACAACTTTGCGTACCTACCATAGCTCCATGACGTATCAATCAATCTGAAGTGTTTACTGATTCAGAGATCGAATAACCCTTTTGAATTGATGCGCCTCTGAGATGTTTTTATTATTTAGGCGCAATATATTATCATTATTGTTATTATTATTATTATTACTACTATTAGTATTACTATAATCTTTTTTTTGCTACAACATGTGCGTTTCGTCGTATATATATATATATATATATATATATATATATATATATATATATATATATATATATATATATATAAGTAGTAGTAGTAGTAGTAGTAGTAGTAGTAGTAGTAGTAGTAGTAGTAGTAGTAGTAGTAGTAGTAGTAGTAGTAGTAGCAGCAGTAGTTGTGTGTAGTAGTAGTAGTAGTAGCAGTACAGTAGCAGTAGACTAGTAACTAGTACTAGTATAGTACTAGTACTAGTACTAGTTTGTCATAAGAAGGTCTTGTTCATTTGTTGAGTCGTTCTGCCAAGATCCATGCTTATATATATATATATATATATATATATATATATATATATATATATATATATATATATATATATATATATATATATATACTGTGTATATATACTACACACACATGCACACACACACACACACACACACACATATATATATATATATATATATATATATATATATATATATATATATATAGCCATGAAAACTATACTTATTTTATTAACGCTACCTGGTGTTACCCACCTGCGCAATAGTAATTATATTTAAACGAGCCGGTAGGTTGTCAGAACAATTACAGGAATAAACCTATGACAAACTGCTCTAATCCTCAATTTTGATAATCATCCTTAGCCAATACATGTGCTTCTCTAAGAGAGCATATGCATCAAAAGTTTTTCGACATTTAATCTTCTTTTGAAGTGTATTTTGTACGGATATCACATTATGGGGCCTAAGCGGAGTAATCGGAGGTGAACGGGTTGGGAATATGATTTGGAGGCTTCGCGGGGAAAAGGGGCACTTGACTTGTTACTGGGAGTCACCGAACGTACGTTACAAGTTACTGGTACATTTGAAGAATTGTCTTGAAAGACTGTGAGTAACAATGTTTTATTTTCACATGTTGACATTTGTGTAGTCATGACGATATTATGTGGCTAGTGAGCAGCGACAATTTATATAGTAATTTGCAAATAATTACGATTTGTATTGGTTTCAAATCGTTGTCCCTGGTGGAACAAATTTTGGAGTTCACCAGCCTGATTTCTAGCTTATTACTATAAATAATTATTGTTGTTGTACGTATCATGTCGTTGTACGTATTGTGTACGTTAATGTCACAGTAAAGTTACTGTGGTGTTGGTTACTAACCGCGACGTAAGACAATTTAGTAAGTGAGGAGTTTGTCGAATTGTGCGTATTTCCAATGTAATTTTAACCCATGGGCGCTACGATACTCGCCAGAGGGCGGCTATGTGCAAATGGCGGCTAGTGAGGGTACGGATATAGTCAAACACATGATCGCTAGGGGACACTGTTTACGTGACCGATATTAAAGCTTCCTAATCATATCATTTTGCCCATCGCCAATACTTTTCTTTTATATCCTGATGTGTAATGTGTCAATAGTTTAACTAGTATGCACAGTCAGTTTAATTATAAAATGCGTACTTGTCTTTTTTATTCGGCAAAAAGAATCGTCGTTACACCGGGTATAACTGGCGAAACCATCAGCAGTTGTGGACGTCCTACGCTTTTTGGGTCACGTGTTTTATACGAGATCGGCAGCCTACGGCACAATAACAAATGATACGTGCTTCTGCGTGTCATGACGAAGATTCCGAAGTACTTCTTCTGTGAAGGTACGTCTTAAGTGCATTATCGCAGTTAGCAACAAACGCGAGTAGTCGTGGGCTAATTCAACGAGAACTGCAACTTGCGAACGTCATTAATAGGCCTACTCGACGCGGATTCTCTAACTTGTAAGATTATAAGTCTGACAGTGTCAGTCTGACAGTGACAAACCAATTTGTCAGTCGGCATCGCTCACATGTCTCAGCCAGATACAGCCTGTATTTATAATTTTATATGTACCGGTATTGTATTTGATTACGCAGGTTCTTATTAATAAGCTACGTTATTGCAAAAGTACGTATCTAGGGAGAGTAGATGGCTTGAGGGACGAAATCATAATTCATTGGCTTGGGAACTTTGCCTTTGGTGGTAGGCTCCGGTTGATCGTGGGGAGCATCCGTTATCTCGTGCAACACAACGTCAAACGAAGAATTATGTTGGTTATCACAATTATTAAAACAGTGTTTTGTGACTCACATTTTACTATTATTACTGGATGTTGTTGATATGCATTATATTTTATGCAATATAATTTAGATATTTTATGACAACCATAATGGTGATGAATTTATTCAATATAAAAATGTAAACATGAACATAAAATGCTAGTATAGCTACTAGCTAGTGTATACCATATGCAAGTATTACACATAACATTCTTGCACTTGTTTCCATTGTAGTCAGTGATGCCTGGCTGTAGTCATGACTATAGATTTGCCAGCTGTTCTAATCTTACATGTTTAGCAACATTTTCATCACAGCAATATATGAATGCATAATATATAACTCAAATTATATATATATATATATATATATATATATATATATATATATATATATATATATATATATATATATATATATATATATATATATATATATATATATATTGCAACAGGCCACACTACAATGCAAGTGAGACGAGGCAGAGGAGGGGCTAAGATTAAGGCAATCATTTGGGTCGTGCAAATGCATGGAGGATACATAGTTTGCAGGAGGCCCACATCTGTGAATTAAACATTTTAACAATTAATAATGCATACATTTTCAAAACATTTTAATATGTCCATTTAAATACACATTTGTTTTCATTCACATTTTCATAATACTATCTTGGTCATAGAAAACTATGATAACGTTTGTCCATACACACTGCGATCAACACCTTTAAAAAGTATTCAGCATACAGCGATGACTAAAAAATAAATTTATAAAATAAATTATTCATTTTGAAGAAGGTAGACATGCATAGTATATTTGGTTAAGGAAATATATTGTTGGCATCTCAATAACACCTTATTTTGTCATTTTCAACGTTCACTTTGACATGGATGCAATCTCCATCTGAACCACAAAATATAAATATATATATATATCAAATATAACATACATTGTAGTTATTACATGACAGACCCTGACAAAAAGGTGTACATTGAAAATAAAACAGAAAATATGAATGCGGTATGCTTGGGAGTATTCAAATAATTCTATACTTATATCTAAGATAAGGCATCAGTATAATTAAATATACCAGAGTAATTTTTATTTCATGTAATGAGAATACACACCTAATAAATTACAACCCTGCTAAGATATCAACATGTAGATGCTGCTGTAGCCGAACTTTTCTTGCTGCCTTTCTTGTGGAATGCTTTAGGTCATTCATGAAATAATATGTCATACAGCTGTATATTTATTGATTATGGCATTGAACACTCCATAATGACAACTCCAATACAATGATGCGTGTTTATATTTACTGAATTTGAATATGATATGCTTTTCCTTTCAGGTCAACACTCAACAGTAAACTGTAAAGTGAACTAGTCTGCTCAGCACCACTAGGTCCAAAAGTTGATAAGCTATACTGCACAAGATCCAGGACAAGATTCCACAACCATGGGCTGTGCAAGATGCTGCAGATTAAATGCCATGTGAATATCAACCGAGTGATCTCCTGTTGTGTGTTGCATCCGTGACAGAATCCCAGTACTGATGGTGTATGCACTGATTTCCAGACCAGTCAGTTGATGTCAGACTAGCTTTGCAGTTCGTGATAGAACGGTGGGTGCCATGGTCTGGCAAATATGGCATGAGCTTTCGGTCAACCTCTCTCGACACTATAAGACAGGTTCGGCATTCTTTGGTGAACTACATCGGCTTGGATATCGATGGCATTGCTGTGTGAATTCATTCTCTTTAATGGTACTGCATACCAGGTTCCTGACATGTTGCTGTGTATCCACATCTACCTATACAAGAAACAAAGTGACAATTAACATGGTACTGACATATATGATAATTTATATGTGATGATACATTTAGCAAAGACAACAATACAATTGTTTGGTATTTGGTATTCATGTTGTAAACTTTACAACCAGACATGTTATACTTTACTAAGAAAGTTAAATCAAACAACATATATTGACTAATGTAGGGAGCATTCAGCCGCACGTAAATTATTATGCGAAGACTAACTATATATAAAAGAAGTATCCACCACTATCTGTAGCCGGTACTCTTCATACAGGTGAGTAAACATATAGCGATTGCACATGTAACTCTCAGCCACATGGCGAGGACCCTGACTAGTTGAATCACTTTTCTGTGAGTTGTAAACACCAACAAAGTTATATTTTGTTATTTTACATAACACTGATTAAAAAATATCAATATAGTTAACTTACTGTATTTTATTTGTTGTTACTGTTATTTATTATGTACACATTATATGTATATAGTATGTATATGTACTTTGCATCTAGAAAGTCAAACATATCTAAGAAAATTACTTCAGGAGTTAACCAGTTAAACTTTGTCACCTTGTAAATATTTTGGACATGTAATTTATTTAAAAAAACCTTGTCAGATGAGTTTGGCATTCAAGCCAAACTGAGACTTGTATGCCAACTTGCCAAGAGAAATATGTTTAATAAAACTTCCATTTATGTTCTACTGCTGAAAAAATAAGCT
Organism: Ridgeia piscesae; assembly: GCA_025642075.2. Classification (NCBI taxonomy): domain Eukaryota; kingdom Metazoa; phylum Annelida; class Polychaeta; order Sabellida; family Siboglinidae; genus Ridgeia; species Ridgeia piscesae. The sequence goes on from JAODUO010002121.1 coordinate 28,353, forward strand.
ATTTACAGCATGTTTCGGTAATATCTATAATGAGTGAGTTATTAGTAAACTTTACATTTTTAAGCTGATTTCCAGGATTTTGTTGTTGTGTAACAGGTTTTCCAGCATATTGAACAATTTGCCCTTTGCCTGTAGTGTTAGGCACACATTTGCAGTAGATAAAAAAGTAATGGCGAGTTCTTATATAGCGTAGTATCCAGTCCTCAGGACCGTTGCTCTTTACACTTTACTTCCATGACAGACCTGTTCACTTAGACACCATTTCAGCTTCTCTGGGAAGCATCCAGCCATATGCTACAATTAATGCGCGAAGGATGCTCGTACACATATCCACCACTGTCTATAGTCAGGTACTCATTTATACAGCTGAGTGAACTGGAGCAACGTAGAGTGATAAAACTTGCCCAAGGTTTTAACACCGCAGTAAAGGATTCGAACGCGGGTTTTCGCAGTCCAGAGTCCGAAGCCATTGCGCTCTAAAATGAATAATCTCAATGGCATTCGTCAATTTCTACGTAAACAAGAAGACCTAGATGGTGGGGTCAAGGCCGATCTCGCGACATCTTCGTTACTGCGCGTGATCACGTGATTAAGGCGAAGATAGTCTACCACCTAAAACCAGTACGGTAGAAATCTTCAAAATGAAAAAGATTATAAATTATATCAACTGATCTGCCCTAAAATTGTTTTTTCGTTTTAACCAAAAACGAATTAAACCATGTGCAAAAGCGAACCAGTATGTCACAGGGGATACTTGGTAGGTTTGCTTTTTCGCGAAATTAGAATGAAACGCGAGGCATGCGTATGCAGCTTTAAAGTTCCAGTGGATGACACTATTATTATGAAATTATGGTAGATGTCACGGAGCCTGGGTAACCGAGGCTAGTATATATCGTGATTCATGTATTTTTGTATTATATGTATTATATCTGGAGTGATGGTATGTAACTGTCTTGGTGTTTGATGATTGTCATAAAGATGTCATAACGGGACATATGGTTTTAATTATTGTTTTTTTCCCATACCAGATGGTTCAGCTTTAGATGAATATATTTGGGTTACCTCATGGCTAAGTGGTGTTGAATAATTGGTCCTGTTTTAAATAATTGTTTAAGGTTGCAACAGAAAACAATTTTTAATTTTGGTTGTATTGGCTTTGGACTTTTTTTAAAGGTGATTTGGGAAAAAATTTATGGTCGGGCATTATTACTTGGAGGTGTTTGCTTGATTTATGGTAAAGTTTTTTTGTGTGTGTGTGTGTGTGTGTGTGTGTGTGTGTGTGTGTGTGTGTGTATATTATATGTTATATATATATATATATATATAATATATATATATATATATATATATATATATATATATATATATATATATATATATATATATATATATATATATATATATATATATATTATGTATTTTCAATACCCCCCCTTAGCAAAGCAATAATGCAAGACCAAGTTTGATTGAAATTGGCCAAATGAATGACTTTAATATGTACACATTATTATAAACAATAGTTACATAAGTATCGTATCAGCAAACATGCCGGCTTCAAAGGCATTGGAAATCAACACCTACATGCATTATACATATGTACAACCAACACCAACAATATAATTACACATTATTTACGATTGAAAATTTTTCCCCCTTGCCAACGTTAATTTACCGCATAAAAACCCTGAGTACACCATAAGAGGAAAACAAAATGAGGCTAAAACCTCGTGCACCTAGACAGGGAAAAGCGTCAAGAAACTATAATGTGTGGAACGGGAGGTGGGTGGGATAAAAAAATTCCCAACAGCAAACAACTATAAATTTGAAATACGAATAAATTAAATTGAATTCTGCAATAAATGATTATGCTGCTTCTCGTCGAACTCAAAGTGGCGAATGGGACGAGTACTGGTTTGAACTGGATTTATAGACTCAGGCTGATTACTACGGACGCCGCTAGGGTATTACTGAGATTACTACTGGCCTAATCCACCTGATTCGCCACTTGAATTATCACCTCAAAAGGATTATTGTATGAAACCCCCACCCCCTCCTATGCAAAGCAATAATGCAAGACCAAGTTTGATTGAAATTGGCCAAATGAATGACTTTAATATGTACACATTATTATAAACAATAGTTACATAAGTATCGTATCAGCAAACATGCCGGCTTCAAAGGCATTGGAAATCAACACCTACATGCATTATAATATGTACAACCAACCCCAAACAATATAATTACACATTATTTACGATTGACACCAAATTGGGGGGGGTCAACACCCCACTAGGTCACCCACAAATCAAATGTGACCGACCCCCACAAACTAACGTATGGCTAAGTATTTATAAGCATGATAAGAGATAATTTGTAAGACTCCGCAACTGTCAGAGACTTGTTAACCTGAATAAATCTATAAGACTCCGCAACTGTCAGAGACTTGGTAAAACGCACATAATTCGATAAGACTCCGCAACTGTCAGAGACTTGTTAAACGTACACAATTCGATAAGATTCCGCAACTGTCAGAGACTTGTTAAACGCTGATACTTCAAAGACTGTAAAATAAGCAGTAATTAAATGAGCGAACTGGCGACATTAAGCAACTCGAATGTATTTCCTAAATGCATCAGAAGACCACCGCCCCGCTGCTCTGATCTGTGCATCGGACTCTCCCCTTAATGCTGCTGATGTAGCCGCCCCTATTCTAAAACTATGACCCTTAAAGACCTGGCTGCTAAGGCCACAAAACTCAAGCAAGTGTTTAAGCAAAAAATCAAACTCTCTGCGTAACATTGGTGTGCCATCTACATATGCAAAGAGTGGGCCCTGAACTGTCCCCCTAGCATGAAGGAAATCCCTAACACAACTGGCAGGGGAAATAAGCGAAGCTGGAATAACTCCTCCAGGGATCTGCAAAGACTGGGAACCATGTTTACGGCTGTGCTTGAAATGCCTAAATGAGACAGAAATTAAGTCACCGTTTAATGAAATGTCCTGGCGCTGAAGACAATTCTGACCTGTCCGAGGAGAACCGGGCACCATCTCACCTACCCTCAGATATGCCTTAAAGGCTAGCACCATCATGGCACGTAGCATGACTTGTTTGTAGCGAGATGTGATGACAGTAGGTACGGCAGTGACTAATTTGGTCAGTATAGGCAGAGTTATTGGCAGGCGAACATCAGAGACCGTTCTTAAATTTTTTTGTGCTCCTATCAAAAGCCTAGAAATAATGAAACTTTTGGCTGGGTCTTGGAAACCATTGATCTTATGGAAATATGAAATGGCAGAAACATAGGAAATAATTGAGGCTGGTGCCAAACCTGCATTATGAAGGTGAGCAATGAAAAACATCATGATGTAAATAGGTACTGGTAACACCGGAACCAGACCTAGAGAGTGCAAAAACCCTACCAGTTTATACCATGCCCGCTCATATTGCAATCGGGATGATGGTGCCAAGGATGCTTGTAGGAGCATCCCTACAGTGTCCCGAAGGCCGCCGGAGATATGTGGAACGGTAGCGCTGTAGGATGTTTGTTGACCCATGGAGCCAGTGCCCGGAAGTCGTCGATCTGCACTAGAGGCCATTGGCGGCTCAATGTCCACGGTAGTAGGCCAAGGGGGGGCAACTGACCCAGCCCCAGGCATGTCCAATGGTGGCAGTGGAGGCTCAGATGGACCCGCGACTGGGACCGGGGTAGCGGATGCAGCACCTGGCAAAACTGACCTCAAGGATCCAAGTCCTTGCGCAATGATGCAGTGGTGTCTTGTCTAACTTGAGAGTTAGCCAGGTGCCGTCGGTGCGCCACCCCTGTGGCAGCCGCAGTGGCAAGGCGTCTCGCCGGATCTACGGAAGATGGGTCCGTCGCCTGCACAGGACGACCTCGAGCTTTCTGTCGGGCCGATTGACGCACTGGGGCCATACTACAAAGTGATATGTAAGCGTTTGACAAAACATAACACAAGTGAAAGAGTCGACACACTGTTTGCCCACCAAGTAACTCTAAGTGTATATTAACAATGCCCCAGGTGTATATATGAAAGCCAATTAACCCGGGCAATAAAAGGCCCTGGAAAGCAGATACCAACATTTTTTCAATGTTATTGAACTTCCCATATAGCAGCCATAACACATCGTACGATCAATAGCATTGTAATATGCAAAACATTGAAATGTGTATCGTTACTGATATTACCAATCCCAATATTTTATTGGGCCTATGAGACCGCACCGAAGATTTGAAAGTGACGGGTTATGCATTGCCCAAGACAGTGTAACATTATGTATAACACAAAACCCAATGTACAAAGACCATAGGTATCTACTCACATGCATAACAGTAATAATGCCACACAATCATGACAGGTACATATCAGTTGTAGCTAAGAGCCCATAGACATCCGCAACAATTCAACAGAAGTGAGAAAGGGGCAAAATGGACGGATATGTAACTCACCTAGTGAAACCACACAGCTGTTATTGCCGACGTTCCCGATACCAGACACGGGAGAAAATAACTGACACTATCTGACGCAGCTGTTATAGCTGGCGTCCCGATACCAGACACGGGAGAAAATAACTTACACTATCTCACCAGCTGTTATAGCTGGCGTCCCGATACCAGACACGGGAGAAAATAACTGACACTATCTCACGCAGCTGTTATAGCTGGCGTCCCGATACCAGACACGGGGGAAAATAACTGGCACTATCTCACGCAGCTGTTATAGCTGGCGTCCCGATACCAAAACGGGAGAAAATAAATGACACTATCTCACACAGCTGTTTGCTGGCGTCCCGATACCAGACACGGGGGAAAATAACTGACACTATCTCACGCAGCTGTTTTGCGACGTTCCCGATACCAGACACGGGGGAAAAAAATGACATATCTCACACAGCTGATAGCTGGGTCCCGATACCAGACCCGGGAGAAAATAACTGACACTATCTCACCAGCTGTTATAGCTGGCGGCCCGAAGGGAGAAAATAACTCACTATTCCCCCAGCTGTTGTTGCTGCGTTTCCCCATACCAGACACGGGAGAAAATAACTGACACTATCTCACACAGCTGTTGTTGCTGACGTTCCCGATACCAGACACGGGAGAAAATAACTCACTATCTCACGCAGCTGTTTATGGCGTCCCGATACCCGACACGGGAGAAAATAACGACACTATCTGACGCGCTGTTATGCTGGCGTCCCGATACCAGACACGGGAGAAAAAAATACACTATCTCACGCAGCTGTTATAGCTGGCGTCCCGATACCAGACACGGGAGAAAATAACTGACACTATCCCACGCAGCTGTTATAGCTGGCGTCCCGATACCAGACACGGGAGAAAATAACTGACACTATCTCACACGCTGTTATAGCTGGCGTCCCGATACCAGACACGGGAGAAAATAACTGGCACTATCTCACGCAGCTGTTATAGCTGGCGTCCCGATACCAGACCGGGGGAAAATAACTGACACTATCTCACACAGCTGTTATAGCTGGCGTCCCGATACCAGACCGGGAGAAAATAATGACACTATCTCACCAGCTGTTATAGCTGGCGTCCCGATACCAGACAGGGAGAAAATAACTGACACTATCTCACGCAGCTGTTATAGCTGGCGTCCCGATACCAGACACGGGAGAAAATAATGACACTATCCACGCAGCTGTTATAGCTGGCGTCCCGATACCAGACACGGGAGAAAATAACTGGCACTATCCACGCAGCTGTTATAGCTGGCGTCCCGATACCAGACCGGGAGAAAATAACTGACACTATCCACGCAGCTGTTATAGCTGGCGTCCCGATACCAGACACAAAAAAACTGGCACTATCTACGCAGCTGTTATAGCTGGCGTCCCGATACCAGACACGGGAGAAAATAACTGACACTATCTACGCAGCTGTTATAGCTGGCGTCCCGATACCCGACACGGGAGAAAATAACTGACATATCTACGCAGCTGTTATAGCTGGCGTCCCGATACCAGACACGGGAGAAAATAACTGACACTATCTCACCAGCTGTTATAGCTGGCGTCCCGATACCAGACACGGGAGAAAATAACGACACTATCTGACGCAGCTGTTATAGCTGGCGTCCCCATACCAGACACGGGAGAAAATAATGCACTATCTACGCAGCTGTTATAGCTGGCGTCCCGATACCAGACACGGGGGAAAATAACTGACACTATCCACCATTTTTAGCGGCGTCCCGATACCAGACACGGGAGAAAATAACTGACACTATCTCACGCAGCTGTTATAGCTGGCGCCCGATACCAGACACGGGAGAAAATAAATGACACTATCTCACGCAGCTGTTATAGCTGGCGTCCCGATACCAGACACGGGAGAAAATAAATGACACTATCTCACGCAGCTGTTATAGCTGGCGTCCCGATACCAGACACGGGAGAAAATAATGACACTATCTCACGCAGCTGTTATAGCTGGCGTCCCGATACCAGACACGGGAGAAAATAACTGACACTATCTCACGCAGCTGTTATAGCTGGCGTCCCGATACCAGACACGGGAGAAAATAACTGACACTTCTCACGCAGCTGTTATAGCTGGCGTCCCGATACCAGACACGGGAGAAAATAACTGACACTATCTCACGCAGCTGTTATAGCTGGCGTCCCGATACCAGACACGGGAGAAAATAAATGACACTATCTCACGCAGCTGTTATAGCTGGCGTCCCGATACCAGACACGGGAGAAAATAATGACACTATCTCACGCAGCTGTTATAGCTGGCGTCCCCCCGGGGGAAAAAAAAAAACCAAGGGGGAACCCAAACCCCGGGGAAAATAACTGACACTATCTCACGCAGCTGTTATAGCTGGCGTCCCGATACCAGACACGGGAGAAAATAACTGACACTATCTCACCAGCTGTTATAGCTGGCGTCCCGATACCAGACACGGGAGAAAATAACTGACACTATCTCACCAGCTGTTATAGCTGGCGTCCCGATACCAGACAGGGAGAAAATAACTGACACTATCTCACGCAGCTGTTATAGCTGGCGTCCCGATACCAGACACGGGAGAAAATAACTGACACTATCTCACACAGCTGTTTAGCTGGCGTCCCGATACCAGACACGGGAGAAAATAACTGACACTATCTCACACAGCTGTTATAGCAGGCGTCCCGATACCAGACACGGGGGAAAATAACTGACCCTATCTCACACAGCTGTTATAGCGGCGTCCCGATACCAGACACGGGAGAAAATAACTGACACTATCTCACACAGCTGTTATAGCTGGCGTCCCGATACCAGACACGGGAGAAAATAACTGACACTATCTCACACAGCTGTTATAGCTGGCGTCCCGATACCAGACACGGGAGAAAATTACTGACACTATCTCACACAGCTGTTATAGCTGGCGTCCCGATACCAGACCCGGGAGAAAATAACTGACACTACTCCCCGCTTTTGCTGGCGTCCCGATACCAGACACGGGAGAAAATAACTGACACTATCTCACACAGCTGTTATAGCCGACGTCCGATACCAGACACGGGGGAAAAGTATCTTATGACACTCACACTTGAATACATAGACAGGATGTCCCAAGTCAGTAAGGACCCACAATTTGCGTAAGACGTGGAAACAGATTAGCAGATTGACGTGTAAGGGAGAAGTGTGAAGAAATCGGACATATGACTTGGGACTCGAAATCCTAGGCCAGCACGGCAGTTGTTTGTTTGTTTTTTCTTTTTCTGTTTTTTACTTTATTGAACATATGAACAATACAACAGCAGATATCCAGGGCAAGTGTGCCCTGTAATGCAACCCTCACGTGAGCAGATGACCCCTAAAACCACATCATGAAACGGTTAAACCACCTGAACGTCAAGAAGACCCGCGTTCGCCACCTTCCTCAGGCTCCCCATTATCGCCCAAGTCCCAAACGTTTTAAAGCCACAAAAACAGCACCCTTAACACTCCGCCAAAGCTTGTAGTTCCCGAGATCATTAAAATGAACACCATCCCCCCGAAAAATGTTACGCTGCGACTGCCAAAATCCGCGGTGATACCAAAACGACAAACGTTCATTGTCGCAAACTGCCTTCAAAAATTCATTAATATCTACAACCCGTTGCGTCCCATCTTCCCAAGAATAGCGGCGAACACACTGGCGTCGAACTATCTGACACACAACAACATGTAACACACCGCGAGCAAGAAGGGATTGCGCATACTCGTACAGGCGCATACCTACAGTAAGCACCGATTCCGGGCTACCGTAAACATCGTTGCCACCGAGACAGAGAACGACGATAGCTGGCATCTGTAAATCCAGCAATCGGTCGACCGCGCCGTCGTCACGAACAGACGAGACGCTGCCACCCCGAAAACCGGCAAATTTAAAATGGCAATCCGTGCCTACAAACGATGACCCAGTTCCGAAACGGATACCGGACGACGATACAAATCTCTCAAGCCAACAAACGTGGCTATCCCCGAGAATTAAAGCGAGGGTCGTAACCGCCATACGGTCGCAGAACGTAATGCAAAGAACACAAATGATACTTAGCTGCACCTGGTGAAGGGAGCGTGAGCAGTGAAATCGGCAGATGGCAAAATGGCGGCACCCACGAGGGTCGAGGCGAACAAAGGAAATCGCAAATTCGCCGAAGGGCCGTCGTTGCCACTGGCACTACAACACACTATGTATAGACGATTAACGTGTGATATAAAAAATTCCCAACAGCAAACAACTATAAATTTGCAAATACGAATAAATTAAATTGAATTCTGCAATAAATGATTATGCTGCTTCTCGTCGAACTCAAAGTGGCGAATGGGACGAGTACTGGTTTGAACTGGATTTATAGACTCAGGCTGATTACTACGGACGCCGCTAGGGTATTACTGAGATTACTACTGGCCTAATCCACCTGATGTCGCCACTTGAATTATCACCTCACATAGGATTATTATATATATATATATATATATATATATATATATATATATATATATATATATATACATATGGTAACACCAGTATTGTTGTTACAGTAGAGGGTTTTCATTTTTGTCCGCAAATAAAAAACTGTTGACCGTCCCCGCTCTCTCCGTGTCTCTCCTTGACACGCGTACGCACACGCACGCGCACGCGCACGCGCACGCGCACGCGCACGCGCACGCGCACGCGCACGCGCACGCGCACGCGCACGCGCACGCGCACGCGCACGCGCACGCGCACGCGCACGCGCACGTGCACACACACACAAACACACACACACACACTCACACATGATAATGGGTGAGCATCGGGTTGTGCCAACGTCGTCTATACGCAATATAAAAATTACATAGATTTCTACGTTTTTAGCCAAATGGAGCTACCACAAGATACCAAACATTGGACAAAAGCAGTCAAGCACCACTGGTATTGCGTGCAAAACATTGGTGGACGAACTCGTGACGTCACGTATGAACTATGCTAACTTTCACTGTGTGGCTTGAAAACTGGAGCCCGACCCGTTTGACGCACGCTAAAGTGCGAATAGGTCACTGCAGCACCAGCACTGGCTACATCTGTGTGTACGCCGATATTCAAACTCCTGGTGTTTGCGTGTTCTTTCATGCGTGACCTGACACCGAGTTATTTCGCAGAGCTAGACTGTGGCGCACGGTGATCGCAGTTGCGCCGTAGCCGGAGCCAAATGTACGTATTGTTATGAATAACTACTAATATGTAATTAATAACTATCTTTATCCGCCTCCGCCTCCGCCTCCGCCTCCGCCTCCGCCTCCGCCTCCGCCTCCGCCTCCGCCTCCGCCTCCGCCTCCGCCTCCGCCTCCGCCTCCGCCTCCGCCTCCGCCTCCGCCTCCTCGCCTCCGCCTCCGCCTCCGCCTCCGCCTCCAGCCTCCGCCTCCGCCTCCGCCTCCGCCTCCTCCGCCTCCGCCTCCGCCTCCGCCTCCGCCTCCGCCTCACCTCCGCCTCCGCCTCCGCCTCCGCCTCCGCCTCCGCCTCCGCCTCACCTCCTCCGCCTCCGCCTCCGCCTCCGCCTCCTCCTCCTCCTCCGCCTCCGCCTCCGCCTCCTCCTCCGCCTCCGCCTCCGCCTCCGCCTCCGCCTCCGCCTCCGCCTCCGCCTCCGCCTCCGCCTCCGCCTCCGCCTCCGCCTCCGCCTCCGCCTCCGTCTCCCGCCTCCGCCTCCGCCTCCGCCTCCGCCTCCGCCTCCCGCCTCCGCCTCACTTTCCGCCTCCGCCTCCGCCTCCCGCCTCCTCCCGCCTCCCGCCTCCGCCTCCGCCTCCGCCTCCGCCTCCGCCTCCCGCCTCCGCATAACCTCCAGCCTCCGCCTCCGCCTCCGCCTCCGCCTCCGCCTCCGCCTCCGCCTCCGCCTCCGCCTCCGCCTCCCCCTCCCCCTCCGCCACCGCCACCGCCTCCGCCTCCGCCTCCGCCTCCGCCTCCGCCTCCGCCTCCGCCTCCGCCTCCGCCTCCGCCTCCGCCTCCGCCTCCGCCTCCGCCTCCGCCTCCGCCTCCGCCTCCGCCTCCGCCTCCGCCTCCGCCTCCGCCTCCGCCTCCGCCTCCGCCTCCGCCTCCGCCTCCGCCTCCGCCTCCGCCTCCGCCTCCGCCTCCGCCTCCGCCTCCGCCTCCGTTTCCTGAGTGTCTGAGAAAATACACATAATAAAATACACCAAAATATACGACGTCCACGTAAAAACATACGTATGCCCAGATTGCTGAGAGAAGATGTCATGAAAGAAACAGGCAATGAGCAACAACAAAGACAAAGAAAGTATTTGGCGAAAGTATTAGCTGGCATCACAAACACACATGCAGCATATTTATAATATATATATATACATATATATATATATATATATATATATATATATATATATATATAATATATATATATATATATATATATATATATATACATATATATATATATATATATATATATATATATATATATATGTGTATATATATATATATATATATATAATATATATTCTGGAATCATTGGCCACTGACATATCACAGGATATAAATACGCACTCACCCACACGCACGCACGCACGCACGCACGCACGCACGCACGCACGCACGCAAGCACACACTCACACACATGCGATATATTACCAACCAGTTAGTAACAGTTATGAAACAACCCGTAACATTATGTTAGAACAGCCGGAAAATATGATGCATGGAACACAGCAACGAAAACCTTCTTGAAAACAAAAATGAGACTAAATTGTGTCGACAGCGTTAATTTCCGGCAGATGGCGCTGATAATGACATTGCTAAAGTTATAGATCTACAAGTGGGCTGCGGGAGACAGTGTCCCTGCCTATGCTTTTTACTCCAGACATATTTCTGATACATTTGTGACTAGATCGAAGAGTGGCTGGTTTAAATACATGCCAGAAATAATGGACATCGAGACAGCGGCTCCGACTGAGGCAAAAAGACGAGCAGTTTTCACACCTATATTTACGTAAAGGGTAAACCGACAGTCACTAACACGCAAAAGGTAAGCAGCAAGATGCATCATTGTCACACCTGTGTACTGGCGTAAAGGGTAAACGTATATAATACAAATGTGATGTTTAAGACTATTATTAACTGACACATGTACACATATTGTCCTGAAATCTTGTATCTGCGTAGTATGAGCACCGTTTTATGCAACATATGTTTAACGCTATTAAATCGTCATTTAACATAATCCCCACTTGCGTATCAGCAGGATATGCATTTGAAACTAGAAGACTCTCGTCGATACTTACAATACGTAATCAGAAAATGCACTGTTGATAATATAAGAACACTTCAAAATACCTCAGCATAAAATAAGTACTCACCAAATCGAAGCATTCCGGTGAGGTGCACGAGTTAAACACGATGGCATCCAAGAAAAACACGAATAATTAAATAAATGAAATTACTGTGAACAGAAAAACATGTGCTTTGTTACTACGTATATGGTATACGTAGTAACAAATAATCACACGTTTTAATATTTGTGAAGCTTTTACCATAAAACATTCACTTTTTTGTGTACATGGGTAGCAGCTGTTCATAAAAGAAGCACCATCAACAAAACACCACTACGAAAGATTTTCTATTACGCGACCGAACTATAAAAACATTTTGTTTGAACTGGGACAGTCGAACTGGTACAGCAAGGCACAACGATAAACAAGTTTTTTAAATAGTGAGACGGAAATTTTTAAGTTTACACCATTCCCAACATAAAGAATGATGTATGTACAGGCAAGCGACAAGTAGTTACTTTTTGTACGTAAGTCAAAAATACCTCTACTCTATTGTAAACAGGCACGCTAACGCTGGACTAACACGAAGGTGTGCGACCGCGGTATGTTTTCGAAATGGCTTTTTCTGATGTTTGACCAAAGATGTTTTCTCGTGCAACGTACAAACCAGCAAGCTGCATGCATGGAAAAAGCGACTTCTTATTGTAGTTAAATGTCAGATGGTTGTCACCACAAGCGCCAGTATTTCATCGCTGTGCGTCTAACTCATGATACATGTTTTACCATTTGAACGTGCTCAAACTGTGCGGAAGGAAATCTGAGTTAGTCATCAGTTTCCCTTGGAAAAAGTGTGGGACTGTAAAAATCAATGGCCGCTGACCTACCGCTACCTAGAAACATACTTGTGTAAGACCATGAGAAAAAACATTATAAGTTCTGCGAAACCAAACGTACACATTTTCAGGGCAACACATCCATGTTGTATATTCTAGCGTCGTAGGGTACACATCGGAAGCCGTGACATCAGGTCGCGGGAAGAAACGACGCACCAATGTTGGTGGTCCGATTATTACGTTAATAACCCGTTTCCAGCATTACTGGCAATGACCCGCACACTGATATGCATTCGGTAGATCTCTCGGTAATCACGTTCAGTAAAGAATGTTGGACCACGACAACAACGACATCATCTCTTTAGATATTTCTTGGAGATCGCGAGTGAAATTATATTAGTTGCGAAGCATAACAACTAGTTATCGTGTTGTTCTAATTACACCATGAAACAACCAGTGTCATTATATCAGAATAGCCGGGATATTCTTATCGGCTGCATGGGTTAACGCATCGACATTTACTGGAGACGGAAATCGACATATGATTTACTAACGTGGTTTTCTGGCAGATGAAACAGACAATTACATTGCTTCAGTTACGAACCTACATGTACACTCTGCAAAAGACATCGTCCCTTACACATGTTTACTTCAAACTTTTGAGCAATTACTGAGAATAGAAAAAGAGGGGCTGACATTTTAAATATCTCAAACCTAAAGCCAGGAACACATTATGTGCCGACAAAAAGTTGTGAGAGACAGCAAGACACATTTTTTTCACGCCTGTTTTGTTGCGTTAAGGGTAAAAGGACAGAGGTGGCAAGACTAATTATTGTTATGCATGTTTGCTGGTGTAAGAGGTAAACGTTTATAACGTTGATGTGGTGTTGAAAGAAAAAACACGGCCATACATCCTGCGTTCCAGCACTCTGCTTTATGGCAGTGAAGCTTGGACCCTGTACACCCGCCAAGAGAGTAGACTCAACACATTGCACATGCGCTGTCTTAGAAAGATCCAGGGCATCACCCGGCTAGACTGCATCCACAACAAGGACGTCTTAGCGGAAGTGCCGAGTCTGTGTGCTCGCGCTGGCTTGGTTATGTCAGAATAATGAAAGATGGAAGAATCCCTAAGGACATGCAAACGTATATATATATATATATATATATATATATATATATATATATATATATATATATATATATATATATACGTATATATATATATATATATATATATATATATATATATATATATTAACGCATCAACAGTTATTGGAAGCGTTGGTGAGATATTATTTTATGAATGCGGTTTTCCGGTAGATGACCTTAATAATTAAATTGCTTCAGTTACCGACCCTTATGTGTAGCGTGCAAAAGACAGCGTCATTTCCTATGCTTTTTAATACAAACGTATTTCGGAGCATATAATGATAATATATAAAGGTCCTATGACGTGTCGCAGGATTCTGCGCTCCAAAATAATCAGTGTACTGACCATGACGTTGGTGACATATGCACATATATTCGCCTATGAATCTGCTAGTCCACTCCATTCGGGATTTACCACACGAAATTAAAACTAAAGATATTACAAAATAACAGTCACCTACTCGATTATCATCACCGGCATGCAAACAATGTTTCGTCTAAGTTGCTTTGCCTTTTGGCGACCTTCTCGAAAGAGGACATCTCGCCAAGCAACAAAGAGAAGCAATCGGTCGGTGTAGCATCTTGTTAAAAACCACATCTGTGCGATAAAACTCAACCGATTTACAACGTGGACACATCGTGAACACATCGTGGACACAACGTTATAATTTCTCTAGTGATTAATATGATAAATTACTTTGACTTTCGCCCGAACCACTGAAATATTACTTTGTTGTTTCCATGTCGATCGCTGAATGGCGCAGTGTATCCAAGTGATCTGCGTTCACTACTGTTCTATTTGTCAAAAATGTGTTTGCTTTGTTCTTAAATAAATAATTGTGTTGCAAGTGTGTAATTGTATTTTTACACGTTGACTAATGCATGTGATTGATGTTTTGACTAATAAGAGATCAACAATACACCATACTGCAGCAGAAAAGTAAACGGGACATAAACCAGGCATATAAGTAAAACATACACTCTCTCAGACCATACTTTCAGACACAATATCATACAATGGCGATAACAAATGGCTAAGACACGTTTCTATACATATTTTATACTGACTACGTATACATACATCTCAGCTAGTGCAGAAGATGGACTACCACTATATAAATTACGACAGAAAATAGTCTACAGTCAGCTTTGGTTTTTCCTTTCCACAACAGTAAATTCACACCATACACGTTTACATTATTATACGTACACATGTGAAGCAACCGTGCATCTTGCTACCTCTGCAATTTACCCTTTTGGCAAGCATACAGGTGTGATAACCGGGCGTTTCGCTGCTCTGTTTTTGCGCCTTTTTGCAATTGCACAGGTGTGACAACAATTACTCTTTCTGCCGCTGTCGGTTTTTCTCGAAGAGGTGTTCCTTCTGCCATTACGGTCTGGGTTATTTTGAAACGCCGTTACGTTTTTAACTTGACGCAGTTGTTTATAACAAAATATATTCGCAGCTAAAAGATTCATTACGTGTTCTGGTTCGAGACTGGGATCACGTAGACACAGCACGTCCGCCAGTGTTAGTTGCTATATAAAGAGAAGGTCTGCGGGCCTCAACACCGACAGAGCAAGACTCGACATCTGAACGAAGATCTTCTTGATTCAGCATCAGGTAAGTAGATTTTATATTTCCTGAAAATGTTGCCTAGATTAGACTGTTTCACAAATATGAAGTTATTATGTCCAAAGTTGTCCGTAGATGAATGACAATTAGTGAATTCTCTATAAATCATATAATTTGTCTCTTACAGAGGCGCCTTGTAGAGACAATGCGTGCGAGTGTCGTCTTACTTTTCGCCTTCCTGGCGTTGGCGTTTGTAGCAGCTTACGCAGCGGATGAAGTAAGTATCCATGCTAACATTCTGTTTTCTCGCCTAACAAATGGTGTAGTGTGCTCGTATAAAGACGATGAAGACTGCGTTTGATCATTAAAATATTCCCGCTCATAGAATGTCAGAAAACGTGTATTGTTATCATAACTGGTAACATAATTATTCTTATTACGTCTTTCTCATTCGATTTACTTTAATTGTGCAGTGTGCTCGTATAAAGACGATGAAAACTGTGTTTGATGACTAAAATATTCGCGCTCACAGCTTTACAGAAAGCTTGTTTCCGTAAATGGTAATTTACATTTTTCTCTTTACGTATTTCTAATTCGATTTACTTTTTCTCTCGAAACATTTGCTTCGTATTCAACAAAAAATATTGTTCAGACGACAAATGTTGTCTCCGGGTCAGAAGGTCATCGTAGATAGGTGCGAGTTGGCACCGGGCCATGTCGACATCCATTGTTTTCAACAGTGTCGCCATGTACCGTACATACATAAGCAAAGTGGTTTGTGTCTTATGGTGTTAGCCAACACAATGTTAAAACTCTCAAACTGCTATAAGATTCGTGACGATAGATTTGTAATCTTATCAACAGGAAGAAGCGGGTGAACCAAGTGTATCCGTGAATGAAGACAACGAAGAGTCGTCCGGTGAGTGTTTGTGTATGCGTGTATATGTATATGTGTATGCATGCATGTATGAGCGAGTGGGTGTTTGAGATATTTACGGAGGAAGAGAGGAGAGAAGAGAGAGAGAGAGAGAGGAGAGAGAGACAGAGAGAGAGAGAGAGAGAGAGAGAGAGAGAGAGGGAGAGAGATAGAGACAGAGAGAGAGAGAGAGAGAGAGAGAGAGAGAGAGAGAGAGAGAGAGAGAGAGATAGACAGAGAGAGAGAGAGAGAGAGAGAGAGAGAGAGAGAGAGAGAGAGAGAGAGAGAGAGAGAGAGAGAGAGAGAGACAAAGACAGAGAGAGATAGAGAGAGAGAGACAGACAGAGATAGACAAAGAAGAGAGAGATATATATATAGATAGATA
>JAODUO010002121.1:47500-48614 GCA_025642075.2 Ridgeia piscesae
GGCAGCAGGGAAATGCGACTGATCATTGATGTATGCACAAAACAAACAATGCCTTGCTCCACATTTACTCTTTAATTGACCTTAATCAAACAAACTCTTCATGGGTTTTAACACACGCTGGGACGTCTCGGAAACCACACGCCAGTTATATAATAGATCAGCGTGAAAACGATTGATGCCATGATGTCGGCCCGAGCGCAAAACAAACAACAACTACACAATCAGGGATCGAGGGTAATTTAAAAATTGGTAGTAGACCAACGTAAAGTAACGCAAAATATATAAGTAAAAAGTAAGAAAGTAAACAAAAAAGTACTTCGTTACAAATAAAAGTAATTCCCCCAAAATGTACTTCGTTACAAGTAGATTTCAAAATAAACTACTTAAGTAATGTAACGAAGTAAATGTACTTCGTTACATCCCACCACTGTGTATATGTCAATACACAGCACATGATATCGTAAACCACCTGTTACAAATGGAAGCTGACATGTGTTGCAGCACGCAGATGCCCCGCGCCACACCCGCCACAAGTCTGCAAAGTGAGGACGTACAAAACTGTTGCACGTCCGAGGAGATATCATCGCTGGTGTCCTGCGTGTGACTGCGGGTACCTCGGTAGCGGCTGGGTCAGATGGTATAGGTGGGGATGCAGGGCCTATGGTAGCAGAGGCGTCGAAGTTTGGGGATGGCGCAGTGGTTATTGGCAGTATGGTTATCTGGATACCCACACGGGTGCCTATTGCAAGTGCCGACACGGACGTATATGGCTCTGGTCCAGACGATAGAGACTGCACTCGCCAGGTGGCGCATGCGGTTCGCTACTTGTCCGTCAAGGGTCGCCACAATGCCAGACAACGAATTCAAAGCGGCGTATGTTAATGTTATCATCTGACAGTAACTGACTACCTGTAATTACCTCTAATGGTATAATTACTGTTCCCTATTCGAGGAAAATATTTCTGCATTCGATCCTTAGCTTAGTAATCATTTCCAGTGATCCATTCGCAGAATGGAAACATGGAAACTGTACACATAATCACTTCCTTTAACATGTGACCTACTGTCATCAACATGGTATGTTCTCTTGTAACACGTTGAACTGTCTTGGAAT